>JAVXUO010001653.1:0-170257 GCA_033065855.1 Escallonia rubra
AACTTCGAATTGCTTTGCGCTGAAAAAGGTGGAGGGTCCTACCTGCAAAACAGAAGATACTTTCTCTACATTATGTGTTGATTAACTAACCCGATCGAACTACACTTCCTGACCTCTTCAGGATATGCCCCTTCCATGTTCAGGATCAGGGCCAACTTTTGTTTCAGGATAAATGAAAATTTACCCCCAGGTTTTATTTCGACATTAACTGTAAACAACTTTCACACTGATAATGCTTGATGAAAGTAGCATGCAAGGTTTTCATTTTTGTTTGGCAAATGGTTGGTTTGCTGATATCCGGATGATACCAAATGCAGAGACGTCTGTGGAATATGGTTTATATATTGCAGCCAAGATCGTCAGAGCTTTCTTAGAGTGAAAGGTTTTCGCTAGTCCCAAAGTTCTATTGAGGTATTCAATGCCCCACTGAATTTGCGTCAAATCAACTATCTTTCAATGTCTTGGAACAAGGAGATGAACTAGTGCATGAAGCCAGGGAGAGAGTTCCATGGTCTCGTCATGGGAGGCACGTAACGAACTTTCCTAGAAAAATGAGGGGGTCGCAGGTTCCTGGTAATCTGGCAGTGTAGAAAACAGTCTTGATAGGAGATCAGGAAGAAGGGGGAAATGGCCCCACATTGCATGATGTGGTCGATTTGAAGGGAAACAATTTGGAGGAACATTGACACTGAGAAATTGTCACTACCCAAGCTGCAAATTGTCTTCAGCCACCCAACCCAACAACAACCCCCCCCCCCCCCCCCCCCCGCACCCCCTGCAACCCCCCAATACGGGTTTTTGATGCCTTGCAAACATTTCTTGTCAAATGGGAAAAGTAAAATTTGCACTCATTAAACCTGTTATATACCTAGGAGTACCTCTAATTTCAACCAAGCTCCAGTATAAAGACTGCATTGTCTTAATTGAAAGGCTGAACAAGAGGATAACAAGCTGGACTTCCAAGTACTTTTCCTACGCTGGACGATTCCAGCTTGCTATATCTGTGTTAATGGGCATGCAGGTATATTGGTGCACTATTTTCATTCTACCAAAGAAGATTATGAAAATCATTGAGAGTAAAAAAAGGGCCTTTATTTGGCATGGGAAGGGTGTGAAGTGCACAGGAGCCAAGGTCTCATGGAAGGAAATCTGCTTACCAAAAAAAGAAGGTGGCTTGGGAATTAAAAGGCTAGAGAAATGGAATAGAGCAGGTATCTGCAAACATTACTGGGGTCTGGCTCACAAGAAGGACTCGTTGTGGGTTAGATGGTGTCATAGCTATATCATAAAAGATAAACACATGGACATTCAAACCCCCAGTAACAATGTCATGGACATGGTGTAAACTCTTAAAGCTTAGAAGTCAGGTGCAACATTTATGTACATACAAAATTGGTGATGGGAAGGATACTTGGCTCTGGCTTGATAGATGGTTACCTGGTGGAGCTCTCAAGCATCAATTTAGCATGAGAATAGGCTATGATTCAGGAATTGGACTGAACTCAAAAGTAGCAGAGATAATATGCAACAATACTTGGAGACTACCTACTACAAGATCACAAGCACTGAGAGAGGTGAACAACGTGCTCAGTACCATACCTGCACCTAGGACTGGGCAAAGTGATGAGCTACAATGGAACTTACATCCAAGTGTTAAGTTTACAATCAACTCTGCCTGGAATCATATCAGAACTAAATCCACCTTGGTGAAATGGGGGAAATTAGTCTGGTTCACTGGCCACATCCCCAAGTGCTCTATAATAATGTGGATGCTATGCAAAAATGGTTTGAGAACTAGATCTAAACTGAAAAAATGGAATATTACTCAAGATGACAGTTGCCTACTGTGTTTAAAACGCCAAGAGACAGTTAATCATCTTATCATCAAATGTCATTATGCCCAAGTACTGTGGAGAATAATTTTTGAGCAACAGGGAATGATAATTCCATTAGACAATTGGAATCAGTTCTTAAATGATGCATCAGAGCCTATTAGAGGTGTTCACAGCAAGAGTGTGTAAACTCTCCATAACTGCTACTATCTATGGCTTGTGGAAGGAGAGAAATACTAGACTCCATGAGCATTTGCAAGCAGAACCTCAAGGTTGCTGGCAAGTTATACACCAATGGATCAAATGGAGAGTGAGCAGCTGGAATAATGTGCCTAAAACAGCTAGAAGTTAGCAGCTGTGTGAAAAACGGGGGATAAGTGCTATAGTTTTTAAGACACCATCATAATAATTCGGTAGTGAAATTTTGTATTCATGTGTAAATCTTGTAAATGTAGTATACATGAGAAGAATAGGGCGATTCTAATGCTGTAGAAGTTACAGCTGTAATAAGGAGTGATGTATAGTTTTGCTTTGCATTATAATGGAATATATTGGACTTTGATAAAAAAAAAAATTGCACTCATTCTCCCATTATCTGTAAAAGATTTTCTGCCTATTACCAACAATTTCTACTTCAGAAAATCAAGGGGGCCTGTCACCATTTTGGCCAAGGTAGCTTCGCCCATGGATTGAGCAACATTATAGACGGAAGAAGATCATGGTATTTTAGTTTTTAGAATCTTGTCTAAGGAGGAGATAAGAAGGTCATAAAGTTCTAGGAACATTGCCAGCCCAAACCGAGAAAATTACGAGTAGAAAATCTTCAAAGCATCCTATATCCATTCTAAAGTGGGAAATCAAAAGAATGAAGCACAGAGAAGTTATTGAAGTGTACATGCCGCTGACGACAAAAGGGAAACAAACAGCAGAAGCAAAAAAGCATAACTCACAGGTGGTCCAAGCTCTGGAGGAATTATAATTCTCCTTTTCCCCCCAGGTCTCATGTCTCCAATTCCTTCTTCAAAACCTGTCTCAACATTATCCATTTAGCTACCCTTTTCTATTTACCAGAAAAGAGGAACAAAGCAAAGTTTCTCATCAATTCGTTTTAAGGGTCCCACCTGGAACTAATCCGTTGGTTCCGAAACGGATTTTGGCAGGTCTACCCTGTAAGTAGGTACTGTCAATACGGCGACCTGACTCATTATAGCCAATGTAGTGAAAAGTTACCTGCAAAGTGACGTCTTGTTTAGTACTAACTTATAATTGCAGACTACTATTTCTAGAACTGAACTTTCTTGACCTCCGAACTTTTATCTCGACTGTGAAATGAAAATAAAGAACTTTTGTTTCTTTCGAACGTTCTAGTTACTTTTAATAGCTAATGGTGGTTGGGGGTCAATCTGAGGTGCCTCAGAAATTGCATCCTTTGGCATTCTGTTCAAGATTTGGTTTGGTGATGATACAATATGCTGAGATTTTCCTGGATAGGAAAGTTGATTCTTTTATCCCGCCACTCTCAACGATGGTGGCCAGTGGACTGGCAATTGCAACAGAGTTGAGGGACATGATTGATGACGCGCAATATAATCCCAACCCAAGAGTGGAGGCCAAGGTCATTTAGAATACGGCCAACTCTGGTAAGTCTAAGATGCCGGGGGTGCCTTGGTTGGTCAGTTTGGTTTTCAGTCAATCCAAACCATTCATTCATGCTGTTGTTGACTATGTAAAAGGGATGCATGTTAGGTGTGACACAATGTTGGATTCTGCTGTGAAATTCTGCGATGGAAACTGTACCTCATCTTCTCCGTAACCTTTTTCTCATAGGGTCTGGTTTATTCTTATGGGGCTTGTGCAATGTCCAACATTCAGATTTTGAGGCAAAGGAAGTTAGGTGGATGATTAATAATTTTATAGGTAAGTCTTTCAGTTATTCGACGAATTTTTTTTGGTGGAAGAGTACACACATGCTGTTCGTGTTGCCAGATGATTCTTTTGGCTGTTTGCATTAACTTGGGAGCAAAATGATGAGGAATCAAGCTCCTGCGTATGATAACTTGGCGAACTAGGTGGTCCCTAGGCTTACTAGGAGAGAGATGTCTTCCCATCTCTTTAATTATTGTTCTTTTGTCTGGTTTCTTTGACGAACTTTTATGTTAATAAAGTTTATTTGAAAGAGTTACTTTTCTTCTTTCCGACCGGTGATTATGTGCAACTATATAAAGGAGAAGTTTGTCACATGCAAGTTAAACCAATTTATCTTGTTGATCTTACAAAAGTACTTATAAAAACCTTACGATAAACTACGACTATGTAGAAAACATAGAACTCCGGTTCCAAGGCTTTCAAATTCAAAGATCTTGTATAGGTGGTTGAGAGGAAATGAAACCCATGAATTGGGTCCATGAATCTAAGAAATAGCGAGAATTCTTGATCTCTCTCAATTCGAAAACAGGATTTGAATTGATGTCCTTCCATTGATTCCTCCTAAATTGCATTGATTTAGTCTAAAGATTTCGTTTCAATCGGAATTTGGTTATTCACCATGTACGAGGATCCCGTCTAAGCATCCATGGTTGACTGATTAAAGCGCCCAACTCATAATTGGCAAATCCGTAGGTTCAAATCCTATTGGATGCACGTCAATGGGTCCCTCCAATAAGTCTATTGGAATTGGCTCTGTATCAATGCAATGGAATCTCATCATCCATACACAACGAATTGGTGTGGTATATTCATATCATAATATATGAACAGTAAGAACTAGCATTCTTATTGGTACTATGCAGTATCTACAGACAAAAGTATTCGATTACTGGGAGAAAATCAACATACTTCTAATGTTGAATCAGGATCAACTAGGAGCAAAATAAAGCATTGGGCCGAACTCTTCTTTGGTATCAAGGTAATAGCTATGAATAGTCATCGACTTCCGGTAAAGAGTAGAAGAATGGGACCTATTATGGGACAGACAATGCATTAGGGTCTTATAGATGTATGATAATGCATCACAACTAAATGGCAGGTCCTAAACTCAGCACAATCCAAAAAGTGAGGTAGCTGGTTTTACATTATCTCTAAGAGGTTGTCACCATATGACAAAAGATTCCTCATCTTACATGCGCAAGTGAGTGTTTGTGTATCTGCACGTGTGTGTGTTTGCGTGTGCGTGTGCATGCGCGCACAAGAGAGAGAGAGAGAGAGAGAGGGTATTGTTTAACCAGTTTGGGATCAAGTATTTTTTTGACCAATTCAAGGGAGTGAACATCAACTTAATAATCAGGTTTATGTATCTGTAAGGGAGTATAATTTTGGTGATTGTGGTGTGGAATGTATCATGAGGAAGATTAGGCCATTGACCTGGATGATTAGCAAAATCCGGTTAGGTCAATGGTCTTAATCCGGTTAGGAAAGTAGATTTGTTATTATTGTGTAGGTTTTTTATTTTCAAATAAAGAAGATCCCTTGAAATAAGAGGATCCGGTTAGGCCTAGTTTAGAAAAATTACATACCTTATTTGGTAGTAAGAGTTCCTATAAAGTCTATATAGCTTATTCGGTATTATGCAATTGAAAATGAGTTCAATCCAATGAAGCACGGACACGGGTGCGGATACGGCATTTTTGAATATTTTAAGATATGGGTGCGGCGGGGATACAACAAATTTTGTAAATACTTTTTTAACTATGTACACTTAGCATTGAATTTCTAAACAATTTGAATCATAAGAATAAGAATCATAGTACATGTATTAGATATATGTAAAAAGATTTAAGCAATATATTGTGTGTTTCTCATTTTATCCTTTAGAGAGAGAAGGGAAGAAAGTGGGCCAAGAGAGAGAAAATACGTTAGTGGAATGTTAAATGTGGAGGGAGAAATGAATAAAAAATGGGTCAGGAGATAGAAAATGAGTTGACAGAGATTTAAATGTGGAGAGAAAAATAAAATAGAAAGAAGTGTAAAAAGGGATATGTAAAAGTACCTACAAAATCTTTCTTAATTTGGAAATAAGCAATTTTTATGGGACGGCCCAAAAAAGAAAGTTGATCAAATTATGTGGGACGGAGGGAGTATTAATTTTGCAACCAAAGTAGTAAGTGTTAAGTTTAATAGGCTGTTTTATAAATATTAAAATTGTATAGCTGAACAGAAAAAAGTTTGTATGTGATTTTACTCTTATTTCTTTGAAGTACTGGGGTTGGGTTTAAGTAATGACTTGATTATTGGGTACTTAAATAAAATGTCAGAAGTCAACCATTTAAATAGGTCATCAATCTCCAGCAAACATCAGTAATATCGATTACCTATGTTCTTCTTCTTCTCCGGAACCAGTCGCACCCACTTCGCCGCACGCCGCCTTCGGTCGCCAGTGAGTACTTCTTTCTCCTCCTCCTGCTTCTTCTCTCCAGTCTCATCCATCCTCTCAGATTCCTTGCTTGGTGGTCGATGGGGTCGCTGGTGGTCACCGGTGGTTGCCGTGGTCACAGATCTGCCCTTTCCACATCAGATATGCACATGAGCCGCACCCATTATTTAAGATATTAAAAAAATAAATCAAAAAACTGGCGCGCACCCGATGCACACCCAGTGCTGGTGCTTCACCCAAAGTGCCGCCCGCACCCGTGCTTCATACGTTCACTCTCTCTTTTCTTCCTTTTTTTTCTTCTGAGGCATAACTGAAGCACGGAGATCCTTGGATTCCTCTAAGGCATGAAGCTCAACACTCTGTGAGACACTCAGAACAACCATCACTCACGGAGGAGACCACTTCTCACAGCATTCCTTCCAACTTACCTCTCACAAACTAACCGGGAAAAAGTACCTCGAATGGGCCCAGTCCGTGTAGTTGGCGATCGATGGCAGGGGCAAGCTCGGACATCTAACTGGAGACGTGACACAACCGGCAGCAAGTGATCCTTCCTTAGCGTGTGGCAATGCGAAAAGGTTGATCAATTCCATGAAGCCAACCATAAGTAAACCATATCTCTTCCTTCCTATTGCAAAAGATGTTTGGGAAACCGTGCGTGAAACTTACTCTGTTGTTGAAAACTCTTCAAAAAAAATTTGATTTCAGAACTATACTGTGGAAGTCTACAAGGAGAGCGTGAGTTTGTTTGTTACAATAAGATAGTTTCCCTATGGCAGAAATTAGATCAATGTTATAATAATGATGAATGGGATTGCTCAACTGATAGTGTAAAAATCATGAAAAAAGGGAATGTGACCGAGTGCACCTATTGTTAGCGGGTCTTAATCATGATATTGATAAGGTCAGGTCTCGGATTCTTGGAAAAAAACCTCTGCCCTCCCTTCGTTAAGCCTTTTCTGAAATTCGGAGACAGGAAACTTGATTGAAGGTTACGTGAACGAACCCGGACCCATAACTGACAATAGATGTAGAGAATTCTTTGGGGAATGAATATGACAATGACAGGAAAAAATGAAATAAAAGCCTTGGTGTGATCATTGCAAAAAGCCTTAGCTTAAAGGAAAATTTGTTGGAAGATTCATGGGAAGTTCTAGACTCGAAGAAGAAAAACACTTCTGATAACCTTGCATGTTAAGTGTCCAACGAAGAAAATCAGGGGCCGAGCACTCAAGAAGCGTCTGCATTCACAAAGGAACAACTAGAGCACTTCCACACGCTCTTTCAATATCCACATTTCCGAGTAAGCCCCTCTAATTCTTTGGCTCAGAAAGATAACTCTGTCTCTACTTATACTCCTTGTGAAGGGAACAAAAAAATCAAGATTGTGGATGGGTCTCTCTCGGCAATTACAGGGACAGGATCCATTGCATTATCTCCATCAATAACTCTGCATAATGTTCTTCATGTTCCTAAAAACTCTTGTAATATGTTGTCCGTTAATAAATTAGTTAATGATCTCAAGTGTCAAGCTAATTTCTCTTATTCTCGATATGAGTTTTAGAAAATGGTCTCGAGGAGGATGATTGGCAGTGCTAGAGCAAGTGACGGCCTCTGATTCTTTGCAGATGGGACTAACACTAGAAATCATGTTCAGTGTACCTGTTTTAAATCTGCTTTTGTTTCTAACCATATGCTTTGGCACTATAGATTAAAACATCCGAGTTTTTGTTATCTAAAACACTTGTTTCCTAGCTTATTAAGTCCATCTTCGTGCCAATGTGAAAATTGTGAATTGGCTAAGCATCATCGTTCATTTTTTCCTTCAAGGCCAATGGAATGGTATGATTATATCCGAGGGATCCGTTAAGCTAGCTATATGCTGTGTACTATCAACATATTTGGATTCCATAATGGAGAATGGCAATAATTAGAATATATCAAGCTTCAAAACCATATATGTTAATCCATACTGGCGTTTAGGGACCATCTCGTGTTTCAACAATTTTTTTTAAAAAAAAATGGTTTGTTAGCTTTACTGTTTGTGATACATGTTTAAGTTCAGTTTACTTGTTAAAGGATATATCTGAAATAGAAAAGGTTTTCAAAGTTCTCTATACAATGGTGGCAACATAATTTCAAGAAAAAATCAAGGTTTTCGAAGTTTTCTACCGCCTCCTGAGATATTTAAAAAGCTCTCCAAGAAAAGGGCTCTTCTTTAGAAAGAACGAAGACACCTTGAAGCACACACAGAGGTACACTGGGCAGGATCAATTAAATAGAAAATCGACTTCAGGGTACTGCACTTTTGTAACAGGAAACTTAGTAACATGGAGAAGCAAGAACAAAGTGTGGTGGCTCGTAATAGTGCCAAGACAAAATATAGATCGATGGCTCGTGAGATTTGCAAGATGATGTGGCTAAAACAAGTTTTGAAAGAATTACGAAGACCTATGACCATGCCTATGAAGTTGTACTGCGAAACTGAGGCAGCCATTAGCATTGCACACAATCCGGTCAACACGACAGAAAAAAGCATGATGACATTGACAGGCACTTCATAAAATAGAAAATTGAAGCAGGAACTATGCGTACGCCGTTTGTTCCGACATCACATCAAATTGCAGATATTCTCACAAAGGAAATGTTTAGGCCTAACTATGAGTTTCTCATTAGCAGGTTGGGCATGATAGATATCTATGCACCAACTTGAGGGAGAGTGTCGAATTATGAGAAAGATTAGGCTATTAACCTGGATGATTAGCAAAATCTAATCAAGTCAATGATATTGTTATCGTCTTATTAGGAAAGTAGATTTGTTAGGAAAGTAGATTTGTTATTATTGTGTAAGTGTTTTATTTTCAAATAAAGGAAATCCCTTGAAATAAGGGGATCCAATTAGGCCTAGTTTACTGGGATTTCATAACTTATTTGGCGGTATGATTTCCTATAAAGGTTGTATAGCTTATTCGGTATTATGCAATTGATAATGAACTCATGTTCTCTTTTCTTCCCTTTTTCTTCTCGGAGTGTAACTTTCATGATAGCTGGATAGAAAAACTAGTACAACCCAATGTTTTAGATAGTAACATTGATATTGAGATGGTATAGTTAGGAGATGAAACTTGTCTAATGACTGTTTGGAATTCGTATTTGTTCATTTTCAATAATAATTAGATTTAAGTTGATGTTTTAGGGTGTTGGTTAAGAATTGTTACTGCGTTTCTAATAAGATAGGTTTTATTTTAACTTGGTCTTTTATTCTTTGATTAAATTTTCACTGAATCAGGGGTAGTTAGTACTAGAATTGTTAGGTTGTGACTTTTTGTCGCTCTACACTATTGCAGAATACTATTCTTATCATGCCTTTGTTGACCTGGTTTGGTTGGTGATGGAAATCCAACAACCTACACTAGTGTACTTACGGCCATTGCATTTTGTATGTAGTTTTTGCTGTACATTTGATAGGCCACCTACCAAATGTGAAGTGAAAGAAGGCTTATGAATAGGGCTACTTAACCGTCTCAGAAAATCATCTGAAGTTTCCTCCTTTTTTGAGTGTAATATGTGAGATAGAGTTAGTAAACCTTCTTCTTTGAGAGAGAATATTATGTGGGGTGTATAAGGGGTATCCAGTTGGATAAAAGGGACTCGGGTTTTTGGGATTAAACTCTTAAGAGTTCTCTTGCACTTGTTTCGATATTCTCATAATATAAAGAAGTTTGCACGCCCCGCGAAGGTAGGTACCTTAGCCGAACCACGTTAAATCTATGTCCCAATACTTGTGCACCTATTTTTTATATTACAGTTCTCGTTACTAGTTTTCCCATCAAATAACAATGTTTCCATTGCATCTGTGTGAGCGATACTAACACGAGTCGTCATTGGGATTCTAGCATATTTTTTAAATGTAGTAATCCTTCGCCTTGCGAGAATAGTCGAGGTGATTGCCTTTTCCTCATTTTCTCTGCCCAAAATGGCTTTATTATTCGTTGGTCATCAAAAAACAGAATTTCACAATTATATACAGCAACAATAACGTTTCAACAAATACTAAAAAAACCTAATAAAATGTAAGGTCCAAGGCTCGCCCGTTTCAGCTTCTGTTTTATCGTCTCTAAGTAAACTACAGAATCTGTTTAGCAGGATACAACTTGAATAATATCAGATGTATGTTTCAGGCGACTTAAACATGAATGTACGCACCACAATTCGACAAAGGAACCATAGCTTCAAAAGAAAATGTGGGTAAAAGAAAAACCTGCTGACCAGCTTTTGGGCAATCGCCATTACCAACTTCAAAATCCCGGTATATAAGCCCAGAATCACGCTTTACATAGTTTTCTGATGCCACTACTTTGACGTCAAACCCTGAGCAAAATCCCCAAACACAATGTCAGGAAAGTTCACAGATTACTGGGATAAAGATTGAGAAGAAAAGAGGAACTATAACTATTTATAATTTCAAGAATGGACCATTAGCTCATTTCCTTACGCGCATGACAGACCTTCTCTAACAAAGCTTGGGAAGTCTTCAGGGGCATTATTTTCTCTCTGGACCCGTTTATTTTGCTCAAGAAGGCGCTTCTCATCATATGGATTCTTACTTTTTGTTTTTCCAGAGGAAGGCAGAGTTGGAAACAAGCCTGACGAGCACAATAAGAGGAAGAGTTGTCTCCGCTTCAACTTTTCGTCATAAGGAGATACATATCCATTCTGATCTCTAGCAGTGCATACAATATTAACCCTAAGCAAGTAAACAAGTGGAAAATTGATCGAAGCACTGTAACCACAGTTATCAGCCCTACCCATCATCTTTCAATTGACGACTTAGGCAACATTGGGCTACCGGCTTTTTCTGAGCAAAAAGTTCTTCAAGCGTGGAGAAAGCTGAGAGAGTCCTACCTGCAAGAGGCAAGATCTTGTATAAGTACTAGGAGAAAGGAAAACTGATTTATTTTGTCTAGGCCCAAGACAGAGGAAGCATAAAAACATAATAGTAAGTCTATATACAGAATGCATTCGAGAGATAGCCTAAGAGAGGGAAGGAGTGGTGACATTTCTCAGCCTAGAATTTCATCATAATGGTTTCCCTTCATAAATCAAGCTATACGATGCATATCCAACTTCTTCCTATTCAAGCACCTATCACCATACTTACAGACTTCAACAGCAAAATTAAACCTACTTAAGCACACTGTGAAAGCAGACGATCAATCAAATTCATTTGCCCTACTCAACCGAGGATTCCCTTTTAAAAATAAACATTATCACTCTCCCTGGTTCCACCAACCAGATGGCACATATTTAGTGACAAGTTTCCTTCGAGAACCTGGCTGTTCTGCTCTGATACAAACCCCAGTAGGTTTATCTTTTCACGCTTGAGAACTTTTCTTCTTGATAAAGGGTCTATTATTAGACCGTATTCCAAAGACCTTCTGCAATATGGCATCACCAAGATATCTAGGATCTTGAAAACAAACTGTGGTGTACCTGTTTCCACCAACATACCAGTTATTGCCTAAGAAAAAACTAAAACCTCACTTCTGATTAACTGGCTTGCCATCGTCTGTTCACATTTTTGTTTATTTTAGCGTCTTAAGTAGCGTTAGAGGGTGTTAAACATCACACTAAGCCTCTAAGGACCTTAAACATCACACTAAGACAGAATAATGCAAGGCATCAGACCATGGGTTCTTGCGCTTCAAGCGCAATAGAATGATGCGTCACACATCAAAATGAACCAGCTAAAACAATTGTCTGTTTATCATTTATTGTCTCAAAATAGAGACTGCAACTTATAAAGACACCCCACTAATGGCTGGTATTAATCAGCTATTTGCACAGTGATCAAGGAGGACTTTCAACACGTCTACAGCCAAATTTACAGCAGGCAATCAGTAGACATGTTTTTCATATGACTTCCCAAAAATAAACACAACAATAATCGATATGCACCACAAGATAAGCCATGAATCTCCTTTGGATCAATGCACTTGTACCTTCCAGATTTTGCCTTGAAAATTTACGATGGCTGGGGTTTTTCGGTATGACACTATGTTGGAATGGTCATCAAAACACAATAATTTCTTCTGTTATTGAAGGCATCGTGTGGATGACTGAAGTTTTGTAATAACAAAGCTGTTGGGTAGGTAAACCAAGAATGAGCAAGCCCTTTCATGGAAACCTCTTACACCATAGGTGAGTATTTTGATGTTCTTATACCATGAATGCAGACAACTATACATTCAAAACTCAGATTGAAAAAAAGATCTATTAAAAACCATAATTAATCAGCTCGTCTACAAATTGGATGAACGATAAACTTCAGTATTTCAAACCCACTCTAATGGCTAAAGACAGGAATGACTACCAAATGTGTAAAACACATCTATTAATGTGTGAATCCTACTCAGGGGCAAATGAGGTGTATAAACAAATGAGGAAGCAGATAGAAGCAACCCCAAACAAGAAGGCAGGGCCACGAATCTTGAAGTGGGTGCGTTTTCATAAACAATTTGGGGAGAGAGAGAGGGACTTACAGGAAAGTGATGGCTTGGGTTGAAGAGAAGAAAATGAGAGCATCATCATTTTTTTGGGTAGAATTTCTTCACAGTAGAGAGTGCATTTATGCGCTCGAAACTTGAGAAAGTCTGTCACTTTATCTTCTTTTCTCTCCCTCCATTGGTTGTTATTATCTGATGAGTTTCTGGCAGGAACATTTTGACATTTTATTCTTCAATGTTTAAGACTTTTTGACATTTTATTCTTCAATGTTTATGCAGGAACAGCTAAACAAAAAATGCTCAAAGTCAAAATCAAATTCCAGATGAGAGGTGGGTTCGTGCTCGTGTAAATGCTTGAATTTGTGTGTCGTATTTCAGATCTAGGATTTTGTGTGCCATTTAAGATCTTTGTTGCTTGCTGCTAGTTTATTGTGTTGGAGTATTTTAATAAAAATAACTTTTATCTATTATACAAGAAATTTGTTTCAAGCAATAATTACTTTGTTATTGTTGGAGCGTCACAAGTATTAAGTATTATTTTGCTATATGTCTCTTTTATTGGGATTAGAATTGCCTGCTGTAACCCATGGTTACAGCAGGCTGCTGTGATCCCAAATGAGAGAGGGGATCTCTCTCTCTTCCCTCTCTCTCTCTCTCTCTTCCCCCCTCTCATTTGGGATCAGCAGCCCTGTAACCATGGGTTACAGCAGGGATCTTGATATCTTTTATTGGTCCATAAGTGTCATTGCAAGTAGTTTATGACAATAAGTATTTGCACAATAATTTCTTATTATAAAGATTTACTGTGTCACTTAATTAGACTTATATATAAAGGTTATTCTTCTAGTTTTTGCAAGACGAGATTTTTTTGTGTTTGTTACTAGCTCTTTCATTTTCTAATCATACGGTAGAGCTTGTGTCTTAATTGACTTGATCTTTTACATTTTCCTACTCACTATCAACGTTTTTTCTTAACTACAAGTCTTATTGCGAAAACAAATGTACAAAAGCTTATGATTTGTGATCGTGTCTCTTAAGAGTGCGAGAACAATTGTTATGTTTCTATTGTGCAAAGAAAGCTATTGGGTGAAACTTCAACTTCTCATATGATGCTTCAAGTGGCACCTATATTATATGATGCTTGTTTTGGCATAACAGATATGCACTTTTGTAGTATTGCCAAAGCCACATCTTTGCAACTAAAAGAAGCGAGATCCCTAGCAGCTTTTGCGTGTTATGCCCGGATTACCGTTTATCAGGACTGGGTTCACAGGGTTTTGCTGCAATGAGCTCTCTCTTTCTTTGCTTTCATCCTTCGGTTATTATGTATTTGTTTGTTATGTTCTCTCTTTCAGTGTCGCTTATTGTTTGACGGCTTATCGTCATGTTTGTCTGTAAAGCCTTCACGGCTGCAACTGCGTTCTTTTGTAACTCTTTTTCAATGCAATTCTCATGATTATTAAAAAAAAAAAAAAAGTGGTGCAAACTTAGAAAAGTTACAGTAAAGAAGAGATGGGTTGTTGTATCCTAGAGGAGGCGTGTTGGAACATACTGCACCGGTAATGCAAACCGTCTTAAAGAGAGACGTAGTCCGCGTCTCAACTCAGTACTAGTATACTTGTTTCTAAGGTGTTTAAGGTTGATCCTTCGAACATTTGATGCTACCTCGAATGATAAAAATAACGCCGTTTTCTAAAAGATTAAGGTAAACGTGTTTTTCATCACAACTAAGAAGTAAAAATTTTCTTATGATTTTATGTACTCAATTCGTATTATGTGACTTGCTTACATATATTACATTAATTTTTGGAAACAATTTCCGAACATGTTGTACCCGTGGTATGGCTTCATTGCGTCCTCTGTCCTCCCTTTGGATTGAAGGACTTGCATACTTCCATCTTATTGCTAGGCTTGGGTAGGCTCTCATCGTTTGGAGGTTGACAGTGGTTGTTGTGATTCGATCTCTCTTTAGTGCTCATCTCCGTTGTTGATGGGTTTGCGTTCAGGTTCGGTGGTGCTCACCCCCTTCTTCTGATCTGTGGTCTGTGGTTTATGTTGTGTTGGTTAGAGGCAGTTGGGCGCTAGGCTCTGCAATGCTAGTGCTGGGGTGGTACGTCTAGTTGGGGTCTTCTCCTGCCAAGATCCATTCTCCCTTCTCCTCCCTTCCCTAATTAGGTCCCTCTCCCCCCTCTTTCGGATTAAACATCTAATTAAGTTGGTGTGCTTGCTGTGAATTAGGTCTAGTGTGCACCTTGACTTCCTCTGAGTGTTGGTCCGGCGTGGTGGTTCAGTAGGGGTGGGGTGCGGTTTGCATGGTGTTACTCGATGACGAGGATGCAATAGTTATGTCCCTCTGATCGTCTCATGAGTTGGTGGTTGTTGCCATCCTGCGGTGAGGTTTGGCCTAGTACCGGAGGCTGGTCCCAATTGGTTGTGTAGCCTATTATGGTTGGCAGCAATGCGGAGGATCAACCATGGCTCTGGCTTTGGGCGATGTGGTCGATGATTGCAATGTGCGATGGTTGTTACATTTAGCTGGCTTGCAATATTATTATTTTTTTGGCTTGGTGCGTGCATTGTTTAGTTCTACTTCTATGTGGTTTTGAGTACCCTGAGGGCTGTTGTCCTTGTTTACGATTAGTATCTTGATTCGAATAAATGGTCGAGAATCTTTTATGCAGGTAACATCGCTATTTGGTGTTAAACCGTCCTGATCTAAGGAAATGCCGCTTTGGGAGTACAATATGGTTACTTTCTTTTTTAATGTACTCTCATACTACATGCTCATCGATGTTATGATTGGTGAAATTTTTACCCATAGCCCAAAGAATAATAAGTGCAGCATGTGAAAGCAACACAGAGAAAGAGAGAGCAAAAATATTTTTTATTCATTGTGATCTGCATCCTTCTAATACATGTACACACATACAGACCTCGCAAATACTTCCTCAAGGAAACTCCACTTCAGAGTTGGAGTCGCCTGTGTAACATGAAATATCTATTTCTTCATGTTCACTCCTGCAACCGGCATTTCCAATCTCCAGCATTCTTTGCTTATGGGATGACGGTACAGCTCAACTTGCATCCACGAGTAACTTGACCAAAAACATCTCTGCTGAAGTCATCCTGGATCGAGATGATTTTCACCTGATCCCCCAAGCTAAAGAAGAAATGGACACATCAAATGATCCTTAACGCATTCAGCACAAACACCTTTTCTTCAACCCAAGAAAATGATCAAAAAACAACAAAAATAATAGGAAACCCAGTATAACTACCCTGTTTGATAACTTGACACCTTAATAAACTTGGATGTCAACACCAACACTTCCTAGTTGATCAGTGCCCACAGGGCTTCCCAGCTTCTTCCTCGACATTTTCAGGCTTGCATGTGAACGGAGCCAAATGCAGGAAAGCCTAGCAATAGCTGCCTCACTAGCAAATTGAACTCTACAAGCCAGGCTCAGCTCTGCCAACATGTCCTTACCCACTATACCTGAGTCGCAGCTCTCGTCATATCCATCAAGGTCTGATTCAGATACGAACACCACGGAGCCATCGTCAAATGCTCCCAATTCCAGTTTCGCTGGGACACCTAAAGATGTCAAAACCAAACAATTTGTGGAGCCATTGCTTTCAGCTCTTTTAACTCTGTGAAGATAGTAATCCTGAACAGCCTGCATTTGTCATGAACAGGCATGAGGCTACCAATATCCAAGTGTTTCAGAATTCTAACTTGAGACATATCATTTGGATAATCATCATGTAGAAATGCAAGCAACACCAAAATTCAATTGTAGGACAACAAAATAAGAATAACGAGGCAAGGGGTGTTATGCATAAATGTAGGAAGACTTTAAGAAGAAGTAAATTACAGCAAAAGTAAGCAGTAATGCTGACACTAACATCGGTGGACCCAATAATACAATTAACAGCTTTTGCAAGTACGACAGCAAATTGAAAGAGTGTGCAACACTAACTAATGAATGACAGTAAGTCTCTGAAAAGCAAGACGGGGTCTGAAAAGCAGAAAACGTAATGCTAGCATGTGTTGGAATTAAGTGTACCTGCCACTGGGAAGAGGCTAAATGTACCCTAGGCCTGATGGACCTAACATACTCGTACGCAGCATGAGGAGTCATGCGCTTGTGTTCTACCTGTTTAAAAGTACAAAAATCATTGCAAATGTATGTCTTACAAGGCAGAATGATTTTTCACTTAAGGATCTCAGTTGTGATTCATCATACCAAATAACAAAGAACAATGGTTGTGCTGCGCCCCCGACCAGCCTTACAGTGGACATAAGTTGTTTTACCACAAGATGCATTCCCTTCACAAGTCCGAATTTAAAAGCAAAGTTACTAACGAAAACGATTTAAATTGACAAGCTGCCATTAGATAATGCACTAATATAGCACTACGTATGTCTGTTCTTACAAAAAAGTAAAAATAATTTCTCCAGGAAAATGCTTCACTGTGATCAATAACTTCATTTATCAGACAGTGTGAAAAGAAAAGGATGCAACTAAATCGAACTCCCATATGGGACCTGCCCTAAACATTCCACCTTACTGAAATTCAAACCCAGGACCATTACCAAATACCCTAGCTTTCAGATTGCATCACAAAATAGACTAGAACTTCATTCAACGTAATAATACAGAAAAACGAAGACATGTCGAAAATTCCTTATTTGGTCTTTCAAATAAGTTGATGGCGTGGATGATGCAACATGCATTGCGAGTGCCAAAAGTTGGCCATAAAACCGACGGGTGACTTAAATCATCATTTCTGACGACTTTATCTTCATAACATGGCCCAAAATGATGTAGCACAAATACCTCTATGAGCCCTATAACAATTGGTCCTCCTACTTACCATACTACAAAAGAACAAACACAATCCTTCGGGAACAACAGGAGGCCGCAAGAGCTATTTCATAGGAAAATCCTTTGCAACAAATGGAGCAAGAAATCTGAGAACATCCCTTAAGAAGTTAATTTGGGAAGAATATTTACCATGAATGAAATCTACAGCCTGGCAAATATGACCATAAGATGGAGCATATACATAATCTCTTGTAGAAATAACCAAATGTTCAATGCTATGCGCCTACAGGAGAAATAAGCGTACATTCAGAAACAAAAAACATAAGTGACTCCAAGTTGAATATTATCAAAGAGAATTGACATTATTTTGGGGAACTAAACACTTTCAAATACACTGGCTCTCCACTGCACACCTTAAAATTAGCAGGTTCAAGGACTGGGCAGCTTCAAGTTAGCCCCCATGACAGCTTCAAGTTAGCCGCATGAGCTAAGTGTACATACAACTACTGGAAGCAATCTAGCCGTATGTATATCTTTTTTCTGCTTTTATATAGTCATTTTAACATACTACTCCGCAATTTCAAAAACAATAAAACAGAAGGAACACAATGCTGTGACAATTACTAGGGAACTGACAGTAAGCATTCTTACATGAAATAAAGATGTTGGGACCAAAGTCTCATACGGCTCGTTCAAGGTAACCACTCCACAAACACCAAGTTCCTTCAAGCACGGAACGTCAGTAGGAAATGGCACAGCACCTAACAATATATACTGATGACAGGAAAATGTTAGTACCGAGAGTTTACATAAACACATCAAATGCTATGACCATTCTAGACGTAGAAACCAGATACCTAAACCATGAAAAACCTATGAACTATATATGACCAATCTGGCCCTTTCATCACAAGAATAGCCGAGATGGAGAGTCGTGAAAAACACTCCAAACTCATGCCCTGCCAATATAAGAGTGATGCCAGCTAAAAGGGTGCCCCCACCACGATTCAATTTGGTTTCTCATTGAACAGCATATACCGATCAGGTTTTCTGAGCTTATGAGCACCCAAACTAGTGACAGATTAAATTACTAAATTTGAACTACTGTGAGTGACCAATCCACGGAAAGACAAGATTCCCTGCAGAGCAGTCTATGTTCTTGCACATACTATACATGCAGGAAAAGAGGCTCTCCAACGCAATTTTGCAACCCCGACGAATCTACAGTATCCACAACTAATTAGTTGCATACAAGAGATTAAAAATTCCGGGTCTTGCACCATACAAGAGATTAAAAATTCCGGGTCTTGCATACACAAAACAACAGCCATAAAACAAAAATGCTGAGCACTGTCTACTACACAAGGCCCAAAATGCTTTATTTCAGTAATGAAATTTGATAAGGCGGGCCCTAAACAACTCTAGAAGCCAGCCCCCCTAAGTATACACATAAATAATACTCTTAATGACATGCTCTACAGCATAGACCCCACGAGGATAAAATAAGGTGAAGCCAAATGAGTACAACCATCATAGTCTAAAAACTGAGTAAAACTTGGTGAATTGTCGCCATTGCTAAAGCCTCAAAAAGTCAATACTTACCATTGAATGCAACAATTTATAAATATTGACTCAGTCAAGTCCATCCCAGACTCCCAGTTACAAGAATTGAATAAATTTATGTAGTACATCATCAACCCTAGAATTCTTACCCAAACAAAAACGTAAATGCATATATTATGCAAGTCCTTCCTCTAAATTGCTCAATACAACAAAGCCTATCGAAACAACCTGCAAACTTAGTTGAACGGAAGCTCAAGCACATTTATGAGTAGCTTATAATAATTAACATAAACAAATAAAGATAAAAGCAAAAAAACTGTCAAACAAAAGTTTTGTGCATGCATATATACCTGATCAACCCTATCCCACCAATGAAACTCGGCCTGAATCTTGTTCCTCACAACATTGTACAGCAATGTCGGATAAAAAAGTGCGCGAGCCCCCGCTCCAACCAAAACCCGCTTCGCATCCAAAACAACAACGCGGCCACCATCACCATCACCAGACAAAACCCGCTTTGCATCCAAAACAAGAATGCCGCCACCATCATCATCACCGGACAAAACCTGCTGCTCCGCATTCTCCAATTCTTCCCCCTTAATTTCCTCGATATACATCTCTCCCAATCACAATCGACAGTATTCAACAAAAAAACTACTCTTGCGACTCTAACTATTAACAAACCTCGAAATTGAACTCTAGTCTCGTCAAACTCCAACAAATAGCGAAAATTCACGAATCAAGACCAACAAAAGCATTCAAACAACGGAGTTATCATAAAAATTAGTAAATTACTCAGCTGAAACAACGATTGAGTAACCATTTCACGGCAAAACGAACGGGAAGCGGTGAGAAACGATGTCGAGTGGAAGGGAATGGAATGGGATGAAACCCTAGATTTGAAGCACTGGGCAATGGATCAGTGGAATTGAAGCAATGGAAATGCTTTATATGCGTTGTTGGTGGTGGTGGTGTTGTGTTTGTGGTTACTTGCAAGGTGAGGGGAGGGGAGGGGAGTTGTTCTCTCTCTAGATAGTCAGTCTCTCTCTCTGCCTTTCCCAACGAACTCCTGCAAAACCAACGAAACGCTTCTCACTTTGGGTGTGTGTTAATTAAATAATAATAATACCAGCTAAAACCCGTACTATGCACGGCATAATAAAATACAACTATCATGAACTCTAGTAAAGTAAATTGTCAAAAAAGCAGAAACTTTAAATTTCGTTACGACACTTTATTAGATACTAAACATTAATTTTACATTGCCAATACACTTTTATATAAGTATTTATTGGCGATGCAACAGAAAAATCATCGCTAAATATAACAATGATAAAAATAAATGTATATTAAGACGCTGATAGAAGTAATGTCTAACTATCTAAATCTTTTAGACCCAAATAACTAAAGAGAAATATATTTCCCTTTGAAATCCTTTGTTCAAACCAACCCAAAATTTGTAGGCGAAGGTGATGGTTATTGTTTTGGGGGTTTAGGTAGTGACAACGGTGATCTGAAAAGGTTTGGGAAAGAGGTGGTGGAGGCGACGGTTGGGGAAGGTTTGCAGAGGTGTTTGGCATGGTGGCAGTTGGTGGTAATGGTTTGAGAAGTGGCAATTGAAAGGGAGTGGTCGTGGCGATACGGTGTCATGGGTTGTAAGGCTGGTAGTTGACCGCAAAGCATAAGGTTGTGTGAAGTGTGGATCTTGGCAAATGGCAAGGGGTTCTATCTAGGGATGGCAATGGGGCGGGTCAGATGCGAATTTTATTAAATCCGAACTCGCCCCGCTCATTCAGAAACCCCACTCCGCCCTGCCCCGGCACCGGGTCAAAAGAATGAATTACCATCCCCGATCCTAAGGTACTTTTGGAACCCCGACCCCGCCCCGATCCGCCCTGCTCTTTCCTTACTCGCGGCCACAGCCTGAGCCATAGAAGAACAACGCACAACAAATCAACAATTACTCTAAGCACCGCCGGCATCCCCTGTCCAAGGCACAGCCGGCACAAACTCAACATTATCACCCATCACCAACAATTAAAAAGAAAGAATTCAACACAAAAAAAAAAGGAAAGAATTAAAAAAAGCCCATATGTAGATCTCACGGACGATTCGCCACTCCGATCGCACCAAATTGTCCTTCACCACCTCGCCGCAGAGGCCACAGGTTAAGCACCCCTTGTAGATCTCACGGACGCGACATAGTCACAGCAGTCGCACTTGGCAAACTGGACCGTCATGGCTTTGCTGTTACACCATCGCCAGTATCTTATTCGATCGGTGGCAGGGTGGATGTGGACGGACGGTGGAGGTATTGGTATGCCGTTTGGTCGAGGTAGTGGGCCGATCACTGACGGTGGGTGGCCGTGAGGAGGCCGATCACTGACAGTGGGTGGCCGTGAGGAGGCCGATCACTGACAGTGGGTGGGAAGTAGCGACAGTGGCGCAAAGTCAGCAGGAAGAACGGCTGCTTCAGTGCTTCTAGGTTTTTTTTTTTCTATTTATGGGCAGCTATATATATATGTTAGATGGACGGTCGAGATTGACTGATATATATATATATATATATATATATATATATATATATATATATATAAAGTTAGGCTATTGATTTAGGGTTGTATACCGGGGCGGGTACGGGTTGGATACCAGGGTGGGTGCGGGTCGGATACCGGGGCGGGTTAGACAGAAAATCATACCCGACCCTAACCCGCTGCGAATTTTTAAAAAAATTACCATACCCGCCCCGTAACCCTGTCAAAGTCAAAATAACCCGCTCCTAACGGGGCGGGGCGGATATCTGCAGGTCGGATTTAAATTGCCATCCCTAACCTCCCCAAGAATCCCTATCCAGCTCTATCTTCAAAACATCGACAGCCGCTGCAAGTCTTACGGGCCGTCACAGACGGCGTCCTCCTATCGATGGCGACCAATCTTTCCTGCACTATTGCTAAGAATAGAGTGGGATATCTAACTGCTTGTATTTCTTTAGATTTCCTTCACATGACCAAAAGTAAGGGAATGAATGAAGGAGCAGTTTTTCTAATTTTTGTGATAAGGAACATAAGTTAGACGAAGCAACTGAGAGTCGGGTTAACAACAATTGAGCAATTTTTCAAGAGAAATATAAACTGTGGGATGCAGTTTTGGATCAAATAAAGGAGGTCACGGGGCTAAAATTTAGGAGGATCAAACAGAAACTTCACACGTAATTAAGTGCATGAAAAAATTCAAAATTCTGAAAAAAATAGATTGGCACAATAGTGAGCAAAGAGACTATCAATCGAATCCAAATATATATATTATAGCTAAAACCCCGTGCTACGCACGGGTGAATACAGAGATGAAAAGTTGGAGTGGACTTTTAAATGAAGAATTTAGTATGTCCTCTAGGCCACTAAAAAGACACGTTGATTGTCAAATTTCATTTCAAAAGTTATTCACAACTTTGTCATGAAGTTTTTAAGCTTTCAAAATAAGTATTTGTGTAACCTGACTTTCACGATGTAAAGATTCTTTTTCCAATCCCCCGTTGCATAAAGAAAACGTTTCCTAACACAAAGTTAAACGAAACCTTGTGGGCTAGTAGCCATAAATTTCTTGAAGATATCTCTAGAAAACAAAAAATAATTATGCATGTAATCGAGACTACATTTGTTTTCAAATTTCATTCAAGAAATGTTACAAAATATTTTTGATAATCATTGAAGGGCAAAGACCTCATGCTACTTACTCCAGAAATAAATGAATAACATTGGTTTTTGAAGAGGTCATAAAGTAAAGAAAATTCATCTTAGCTTCGATTGCAATGGAAACGCAAAAAGGAAAATGCTACTCTAAAGAAATTAAAGTGGCCAAAAGCTGAAACTGAAGAATTTTTTTATAAGAATTACCGATTTAGACGAAAATGTGAACGACCCAGTAACTACTATTTTGTTTATTAAAGAATGAAGTCAAATTCGTCGAAATCGAAATCACCACACTCTAATGCATGCTACTGTAGAGAAATGAAATTCCAAAGTAAAAGAATTTAAACATAATTTTATCATAAAATAAAATGATACGTATATGCATTTTCATTTAGGTGAAAATTATCCTCTTTTTTTTTGTGGTTGGTATTCATGCCCATCTTTGCACCAAACCGTGTCAAAGACCGAAAGACATGTATACATATCTTCACACAACACACCTTGCACCCCCTGCCACCTTCCACTGCACCACCGGTACACACACCCACCTTACCCATCAACCCCACAACAACGCACCCCTCTCTCACACAGCTCCCACCCCTCCCGCCAACCCCCTACCCCTCTCTCTCACACACCAGCCACCTCCCAAACCCCGCCTACCCACCCCACGACTCTCACTCACACTAACCTATCACCACCCCACCATCCGGGCTACCCACGACCCCCACAACACAGAAATACCCCACCACCCTGCACAACACCCCCGACCCCCACAACCGCTACCCACGTCCTCCACAACACGGACACTGCTCACCACGACCCCCAAACAGAACGGACAACAAACACCCACCACCCCCAACCACCGGCTACCCACAGCCCCCCTACACTGCCGCTCACCAGTCACATTTCCCACGATCCCAGGACACCCCTACAGACCCAGCAGTGCAAGCATACGTCCCACAACCCACGCCTCCCCCCCTCCACTCACCCACGCAGACGCACACAGGCTGTGTTCCCCCCAACCCCCCACCTTACCACCCTACCGCAGAAGCACACCCACGGAAACAATTAGATACGGATTCTGGTAAAGTAAGGTGCAACTCCTTTCTGATGAAAAAAAAGGTCATGCATCAAAATTCCTACAAATATTGAAATGGGTAGATATTTACAAAATATGAAGAAAGCAAAAGAGGGAGAGTTTGGTAGCAGAAGTTTTGCATGGTGGTTGCCTTGCATGAACGAATGACATCAAACACTATTGAATGTATGAGAGTGAATGAATATACCTCTAGATGTTCCTGTACGTGTGCAAGGAACTCCCTTTAACCTGTAAGGAAATTGAAATTTAGTTAAGTGCCCCGAATAGAAAAGCAAATGGTGTAAAGATGTAAAGATGTGAAGACCATAAGATGTGAAGACCAAACGGTATAGATGTTTTTGTGTGCAGGTTTGCTTGGAAATGCTTCCTTTGCTTCCTGTTTCTACCAAGGAGCTCCCTTGAACTGCAAGAAAATGTAAATGTAGTAAAGTACCCAGAATGGGAAAAGCAAATGGTGTAGAAAAAGCAAATGGTGTTAATGGAATCTATGTCATATACCATATATCCTCGGCTGCAGTTCTTAAACTAATCACTGCTTAAAGCAAATGGTGTAAATGGTATCTTGCACCCCAACGTGATGAATTCTTTTGTTTCTCTTGGTATATCACGGGTTTGCTTCGAAATGCTTCTTTTGCTTCCTGTTTCTACCAAGGAGCTCCCATGAACTGCAAGAAAAATACCCAGAATGAGAAAACAAATGATGGAGAAAAGCAAATGGTGTAAACAATATCTATGCCATATACCATATATCCTCGGCTATAGTTTCTTAAACTAAGCACTACTTCTTTTGCTTTCTGTTTGTACCCCAAGGTGATGAATTCTTCTGTTTCTCTTGCTATATTACAGGTTTGCTCTGTTAGGGAAGGTGATGAAGTGGTGTCTAAGAAAATACTGGTAGGAAGATCATGGTAGTGGGAGACGTGGGTGTGGTGGAAGTTTGCATGGGTAGTGGCCTAAAAACCTGGGAGCTAAGCCGAATTTTTGGCTGGCTATTTTTTTGGCCAATGTATTGGTGACACGTAATTAAGTTGGTATAAAATAAATCAAAATTCCCAGAAAATGAGATTGGCTTTTTGATGGCCAAAGAAGCCATCAATCGAATCCTATTATATAGATAGATAGATAGATAGATATAGATTAGATAAAGCAAGTACAAATATAGATTGATTAGCAAAGCAATAAAAGATGTAGATTAACAAAGAGTAATCATCAATAATATCAGAACAGCTTCTTCCCACTTGAAGCACCAACTCGGACTAAAGAGATGAACGGTACCATTCATGCATCGTAATGCAGAAAGTAAAGAAATGATGTTACAAAGAATGGCATTTTATGCAGGTAAATATTGAATCTAAAACCCCAGTCTAGTGAAAAAATTTCAATATTTATAAAAGGATCATGTGAAATAAAAACTAAGAAACAAAATTGTACTATGGTAATGCACAATAGTAAGCATTTTAATACGTGAAAGATAGAAAGAGGTTATGCCAACAGTCTCTCTTTGTGTATCTGTTACTATATCAATTGTCATCAGTAAAACGCAAAGCTGTAAAAGGTATACTGCAGCTACTTCTTCTGGTATTATCATGAGGGTACTATCTTTGGCTATATATACCAAAGAAAATGACAATCTTTATATGAAAGCAAAATGAGCACAAAGTTATGTGAACCTCAATATTTCCACTTGGAAGAATGCGCAGTACACGCTAATGGCTTTGACAATGCGTTAAGTGGAAGCCTATCTTAAATGCAAATCTTTCATGAAAAAAGGATGCAATCAATGTATAACAACTCAAAGCGGGAACATAAAATTTTTAAAAATACCTCAAAATGCAATGTTCCGAGGGTTTAGGCATGTTAGAAATGTGAAAGAACACGAAAATCAAGCGAATTAAAATTGGCAAAGGATGTACTAACACAAATTGATTAGCAAATGAATAGAAATGTGCTCCATGAGATGCAGGTTAACAAAGAGTATGGTCAATATTATCATATTAGCTTCTTCCCACATGAAGCACCAACTCGGATATAGAGTTGATTGGTACCGCTGCTGCGCTGTAGTGTAGAAAGTAAAGAAATGATGCTAGAAAATAGGTCACTTTATGCAAGCACAGGTGAATCTAAAACACCGTCAATTGAAAATTTTCCAAGGCTAATAGGCTATCAATCAAATCAAAATGCATATATAGATACCTACCAAGTAAGGTTGACCGTTGACGAAAAAACAAAATAACCCGGGCATGATCGGCAAAGGGTGAGACTACAAAGGAAAGGCAAGGAAAATACATATGACATAGCAGTAAGATAAGAAAACTTCAGTAAATAATAAGTGTGTCATAAGAGCCACCATTCATAAAGCAAAATTTCTCCATGTCTATTTTCTTTTGTCAGTTCCCAAGCCTTGCTTTCTGAACCTCTCGATCCCATGGAAACCATAAAGAAGTCATATTGCCAAAGGTTAAACTGAAATCAGCAACAAAGGCATTAGAATACGCACTTGCTGGTTTAAAAATGTGAAGAAACATGTACCATTTTTCTTCCCCTTTTACTGCTAAATCTCAAAACTGTAGCTAATGAATCTCTAGTGACTGAAGCAGCACAACAGCCAAAAACTAAGTAATGCACTGATCTGTGTATACAAAAAGGTTGCACTTTTGTTCACGTGCACTATAGCTAGCTTACTGCTGTAAGCATTACCATACCCCTTTGATTGCTAAATGCAAAAATATTAGCTACTTAACCTTAAGCGACAAAAGGAGCAAAACAACAATAAATTAAGAATTATAAAGTAGTAAGTCAACTGAAGTCACTTTACATCGTTGTAGGGATGGGTGGCAGTTCCTCTCAAGAATATGCTCTAGCTCTCGCTTCCATATACACACTCTTGTTCACTTTGTATAAACTCTATCTTGAACTGTCAATACTTAAGCAAAGGATAAAAGTACCTACATCCTCAAATGATGAAAACCCATTACTCATCTTGAAGAATGAAGCACCAAAAGATCATGAAATGAACGATGCCAAAATATGAGTAAAAGCTATGTGTTCCAAACACATATTTCCTTATCTCTGATCTTAGCTTCTCCCTTTCCATGTGCACCCCCAGATTATCCGGACATTGTGGTAAGTACACTCATGGTCCAAGTATTCGGAATCCATGCCAAAATACAATGATTTAGCATTACGTGAGATGGGTCCGGGACATATTATTCCTCCAGCTTCCACGTTTATTTTCAAAATATTAGCTATGTGTTCCAAACACTTGGACCATGGCTGTTACTTAATACTCATAGAAGTCTTGATAAGAGAAAGGGTGTCCTGTGCGGTACTCGTCAAGCCATGGATTCCAAACACTTGGACCATGATTTTACTGACCAGAATGTCCGGATAATCTGGGGGCGCACATGGAAAGAAAGAAGCTAAGATTAGAGATAAGAAAATATGCATGCCAAAATAGGATGCCAAAATATCATGAAATTAACGATGCCAAAATATGATCAAAACCCATTTAATTGCATCTTTGCAATATGAGTAAAAGCCAGAGATAAGAAAGCTTATCTTTGGAAAAGAGTACGCATGAACTGAGTAAAGGGAAGCTAAGATCTTAGGACATGAGATGCAAACGTGATAAGTGAGAATATATAGATTTTGGCTGAAGTCAAGCCTTCAGAAAATCGACAAATCAAATCGACACTATATTATTAACCCAAATATACCCAAAAGATTATATAGAGACAAATCAACAAACATCTGTTGCGCTTTAAATTGCTCCGACCTGAGTTCTCGTGGCCACGGCTTTTTGCTGGGTGGCAGAGGCCCTCTGCCGCTTGCATTAAGAGACCTTCGTCTCTTCCCACCCGGATCTCTGCTTCGTCGTCCTCTCCTCCCTCTACCTCTCCCGCACTTTTTCCTCCGCTCTCTCGCCGACTTCGAGGTCCTCTTCCTCTCCCTCTATGCCGCCGAGACCAAGCTCGCTGCCGGCAAACCAGAAAGATCGTCCACCCATGTATTTGATCTGGCCGATGATTTCGATTGTGAATTGGGATTTTAGAACCGCGTGTAAATGGAGAGAAAAAGGGAGAAGCATTGGAAGATAAGGAAACTGTATTTAGACGTGGGAAGACATGGGGAAACTGGAAAGAGGCTTTTTAGAGTATCCGATCAGATGTTGACACGTTATTTTCTTTACTTAATAAAATTGAAAATTTTAAGAAAATAGGATTGAGAGTTTACTACATGCTATAAATCGAATCCTAGACATACATCCCGTCTGATATAGCTGCTGAAACCCTAAAAATAAGTTTCAGCTCTGAACTTTGGAAGTTTTACTGTGATAATTAGTAAGACATGTCAATGGATTTTGTGAAATGAATAGAAAAAACACGGTTTTGATTATGTTTTATTGCAAATAATAACATGATTTTGATTTCAGACACAAATCAGTATCGTAAACCGAGCATTTTGTCACAGTTTCGTGAGTTGCGAAACAAACTGAAGTAGAAATCCAATATTTGATGCAATTTCCAGAAAAGAAGTTATAGTGTTTGAACATGTTTTGAACCGTGATTCAGTGAAGCATATTATAACATGAAACTAATCTAATGACAAAATCACGTGGTCTAATTTGAAGGAAGTTGGCCTACTTAGCTAGAATGCTGGTAAGAATCCACCATGACATCTTTTTCCATGAAACTCGATCATATGGCATTATGAACATATATTCATCTCCAATCATCATTGTTTCTTAATGCATAAAAATGCATATTATTGTCCAATGAGTAGAGTGGAAAGACTTCATTTGCTGAACGAGTTATTGAGAAAAACAAAATTTCACTTGTTCTTAAAGAAATAATCATAGCATACCTTAGCGTTCCAAGTTTTTACTTTTCATGGTGGAAATGGTATTGTTCAAGTTTGTAGCTTTGTGAAAGTTTCTTACTTTTTTTACATGAACTTCCTTCAAAGCTACTTTAACATTTTGCTAGGGATGAAACAACAAGATTGTTGGCTCTAGTCATCCTTTTGCATATTGTGTAATGCGGGTTAATTGATTGCTCTTCATTTTTCTTGCTTTGGATCTTGGGGTTAGATAAGTGATGTAGTCCTTTCTGGTCTTCCTTCTAATTGAGAGTGGTGGTGTTTCTGTGTAAAATTAGTCTAATTGAATGAAACTGACAATTTTGAGATACTTGAGAGTCCTCCAGTTAACTGCTGCTGTTAATGAGGATACTGAGTTTTGCTAGGAGGCCTCTAATGGGATCGTGTTAAGGCAGTAGTTTCGAGAAAGAGTTTCAGATAAGGGAAAATGTAAGTGTCAGGTAACATAACAAGTTGATAGGGTTAGATTGGGACATCGTGTTTTCTTAAATGAAAAGAAAATTTCTCTTTGCCCAAAGCCATTTTACAACGGCTCTAATTTCATTTTACAAGGAGAGTCCCATGTTTCAGTCAAATCCTTTGAGGTTATCCCCTGAGATATATTCCGGAGTCGATTGATGAATGTGAGACAAGGACCGTTAAGTCTGCAATTAGAGCCAAATACATGCCTCGATGCCTTGTTTGGGGGACAGAGTTCACAAACCGGCTAGAGATTTACGGGAACACTTGACTACATGTCTCAATTGCGACTTGGGGATAGAAGCAGAATATAAGGCCGAACAAAGACCTTAATTTGTAGAATTTCTTCCATAGCAGAACCTACTTAATGGTACTCATATAGTCACCCGCTCTGTAAAATATGTCACTTCGTGCTCGAGTATTTAGTGATGCCGTGCCAGAAAATTGTGTTATTTGCTTGAATGCAGTATCCCATCCATCTGTTTCAGCTCATAAAAAGACTGACTATGTCAGTTAGGGATATATTGTAGATCATATTCATGCTGCCATTCGAAAGAAAATGGATTCAAGTATGCTGATGCACGGAATAGTTATTCAGTTCATCTTTTTGGCAAATCTCTTATTTTTCATCATAGCATGCTCCTATAAAACAGAGTGGGAACAGTGTGATATATGCTGCCTGGTCAGGTTGCTAAAAGACGGGCTTATTTTTATATTAGAACAGTTTATTGAACTCCTAAGTGAATCTGCTCTTGGATCTTCTGCTATGTTCAAGCCGCTTCCTTCAGCTTCATTATCGGATGAGGGTGATTTAGGCTAAGAATCGATAATATGATTTTGACAAAGAATGCGATTTCTTGGATGCCTGGCTTGGATTGGCTGCATTTGTTTTTGATCTTCTCGTCCCCAAGGGAAATGGGATGAGAAAGAGCAGCCTGCTTCTCCAGTTGAGTCATTGCTCGACTCCTTGCGTACTCTTATTACATTATAGGAAAGGCATGATTATTTGCTCTCTTGCTAGCTGGCGACCCTTTCTTGTTCCTTAAATCTAAAATTGAGTAGTTGCAAGTACATTATTCGAGAAAGCCTCACTTCCCAATAACCATGCCATCGACCTTTTTGAGGCTTGTTATCAGACAAAAAAAACAATGATTTCAACAAGAATCTTAACAACCGCAATGCCATATTAAAGGCCGAGAAACAACGAGGAAGAAATCGGGCCGTCAAAATAAATGAGTCTAGTGCCACCACTGGAAGATAAACCATTCTGAAGTAACCAATAACAAGAAACCTTAAGAAAGGTTCAAATATTACCAAGCATGTTTCGTGTATATTTACTGTATGATGCGAGCATAATGACTCTGTGATAGTTGTTACATCCTAGCTGGCAGGAAGAATTTATGTAAAGACGTATACAGAAGTTCATCTGCTACTGCTAGCGTGGATGACGCTAGCAGTAGCAGATGCCAGATCTGACCGTTGGCATTTCCTCGGTTTATTTGATGTTTCAGTTTGAGCTTATCCTCCTCCGGTCATTTAAGTTCAAGGGCACCTTGCTTACAACCGCTGTTGGGTTGCCAATTGACCCAGCTAGCAGGTATTTCTACAACCATTCAATATATTATGTTCCTCTAGGCACAGCGCAAAATCGGTCATGTTTTGATAGCACAAGAAGTACACATTTATCTCCTTCCACAGAGTGAGCTGTCTTGGATAGTTAATCTATACCAATAGAAGTCTTCTGGAGCCCCCTTATCTGGTGGGTGGATCAAGTTGTTGGAGGTACGAAGTCAAGTTGGAGAACCACCTGAAAAGACGAGGTAATGGAATTGATTAAGCTCCGTAACCTGAATAGGCGTGATTTTTCGGATACAGGATGGTAACTTGTAGATGGAAATCAAAACGATCGGCTATAGTGGTGGCCTGGCCGGCAGGGGTGGGAGTATTCCTGCCCTGGCTAGTTTCAGCAAACTAGGGGAGTTAAAAGGATGAAAGGTACTGGAATTGACTCGAGTGTTGAATTTCTTTAATTTTTAGAGAGTGGCTAGTGGAACTGCTCTCTTAGGAAGATTTAGCAAAAATAAAATTGAAGCCATTAGATGCTCTTAAATGAAAGCGAAAGAAGAATTCCATTACCTTCGGACATGACGTAATGAATTCATGGAAGGCTAGCGTTATGCTTAGCATCTGCCCCTATCTTAGATAATTTCATTTCATCCTCCTGTTGGTAAAAGGGGATATATAGTTTAGTATCCAATCTCTGGTTTAATCTCATCAATCGATAGATCACTTTTCTTGAAAATAAATTCAAGGCTCAGTTACATTGCCTGAACGTTGTAACTGATTGAATTCTGAAGAACTTGTTGTAGACAAGTAGTCACTCAAGCTCAAACTTTGTTGCACTCAAACTCACACTCTCAAATATAAGGAGGCAATATAGAGATTCTGAGAGAATACTTTCATTTCACTTTTTCGAAATAGTTGAGATACATGAGTTTATATAATGCCTAAAAGTAACTCCCAACACTACAAAAAACAGTGGCTTTAGCGACCGCGGCTTGCGGTCGCTATACATGAAATTGCGGTCGGTAAAGTATATTAGCGACCACAAAATGTAGTCGCTAATCCGGTCGCTATAGGTCAAGTCACTAAATGTTAACGACCGCGTTGACCAAATTTAGCGACCGCAAAATGCGGTCGCTAATTCTTTTGTAGCTTTTAATGCTTTATTTAGAGACCGTTTATACCTATTTAGCGACCAAATTTTGCGGTCGCTAAAACTGTGAAACTGTGCTCTGGATTGACTGAAAACCTATATTTTAAAACGAGCATTTTAACGTGCTACCCCTTTATAGTTATATCATCAAATTATGAGCATAATTCATTCTAAAACTCATTTAACTAACAATCACGTCAAAGTATTATACCACCAAATTATAAACATAATTCGTTCCAAAACTCATTCAACTAACAATCATGTCAAATTGACAAATAAAAACATCAAGTCTCCATTAAAAACACTCTGTCTTTAACCAAAAATTAAAAAATGGGTCAAGTAGTTCACAAGCTAAACAACTACACTATAAACCCATTAACATTAGCAGGCCTCTCATTCCCACCCGCTTCGAGTTCTTGCACTGTCTGATTTATGGGCTTTTTTAAAAGCTTATTTGCCAAAGAGTTGGATCCGGTCTTTTGCTCTGACTTGAGCTATTTTCCAGAAAGTTCAAGAACAATCCTTAACTTCTGAAATTTCCTTTTCGCTAGCTCTTGAATGGAGCTTGCCTTAAAAAATTGTGAATGAGATTAGAACATCAAAAGGGATGGCCTATCGAAAAGGAGTTCATGAAGAGCCAAAAGTAGTTACCTGTTTATAGTACACGGTATGTGACGCATTCTATTGCATAGCATTTGAGCAAATTAGGAACACATCACTCTGCGACAAAGGAAACCAACAATACTGGGCAAAATATACTCGATTACAGCAAGGCTACAGGAAGAGAAGAATAGAGAAAGAAAAAAAAATATAAAGCATCATGCATTTAAAATTACCACAAAATACTAACAAAGAAGACGTAAAATAATGCGTCCAGTAAAAACTAAAAATTAGAAGATTTGTCTTGAGTTCCACAAATGTCACCTTATGCTTTATTTTGGCTGTAACATTAGATCACAACAGATAAGAACACAAAATCTTAACCATTGGTGAGTAAAGATATGCCTCTTTAGCACGATAATTGACCAAACTCCATCTAGATTGATGAATTAAAGGCACGAATTATGTGCCCTGATTTATGAGCAACTGCTGGAATAGCTCTCTCAACAACTGCTACAGAGACGCAGTTCTGATCTACCGATCCTAGTATTCAGTGAAACCAAGAAGGCATCTATGCATTGCTAGACTGGCCAACTACATCAATCCCATAATAACCCAAAGAACATATGGCCCGCAAAAGATGTGAATCCAATTTATGCAGGGCCTTTCACCGTTGAAGATAGCATCACCACTGCTTGACTAATAAATTTAGAAGAACCATTTTCTATGTAAGCAAGAAGTCTACTTCGAAGCTAAGGCATACATTCCATAAATGACATATGATGACCAAACATTATTAGAGAACTGGAAAGTAGATAAATACATCCCTAAAGACTTACACTAGTGAACAAAATTGTCATAATTACTTGAATTTTATCAAGAAGGAAAGAAGCATATATAGTCGTTCCCCACTTGCGTGCACACCTTTTTCCATGCCAGAAGCCAACCCAAGTTGTCCTTATGATCAAACATTATCACATTGCCAGTGATTACTATGTTCAACTTCATATTTATCTCAGGTCTCAAACTATAGAAGAATTAAAAGTACCATTCTATATGCAACAATTGCAATTTGCAGTGAAAATCCTAAATTCATATACAGTTTTCTCCTCAACCAACTCTACAACCTAACTCATTTACATGTGCTGTGTGAATGTACAAGTGATAATAATACTTCCCATGTAACTTTAAACATGGGAATTGAATCAACTCATCTAAAGCTTTTGTCAAAACTTTTGATAGTGAATTTTTAATTTTGAACTTATCTGTTATTTCAGGACCTACTGTAATGAAGGTTGCATTGTCTAAACTCAAAACTTACCGTAACATTTAAAATCAATGAAATTATCCAGTTGTGGAAAAATAACTGATAGATATAAATCTAAATACACTGGTGAATGGTGGAGTAGACACGTAACACTTATCCAGGGGCTAAGCAAAGAATTTGATACAATATGGTTAAATCAGTTGATTAAAGAAAATTCCTCAAAAAACACTTTAAGAGGGATGAGATTGAGAAAGTAGAAAAGATAGAAAAGGAGACAAAACCATTGTAGAGTGATTAATCCAATACCCAGTTCACATCGAACGCAGCATCAAAGCCGGGTAGAAAGGAACCCACCTCCAGTTGTGCCAAAGTTGAGTATCTTCCACTTGCCAACTTGTTCCCAAACTGTGCCAAAGTCAATTGGGTGCTTGATTACTTCGTGATAGTCAGGAAGCTATAAGACAACCAAAGATATCACAACTCAACTAATGTCTGCCAATATCCCCACACTGTAAAACAAAATCTAAGAATAAGCACCTCTTCAGGATCAACGGGTTCTCCATAGACGCCATATCTATCTTTCCTGCACAATGAAACCCAAACCAAACGTTTAATTAGCCGTCACAAATATACAATTTGAACATTAATCAGAAAGGGAATGACATATCTGGCACGCACTTCTGAAGTTTGTGAAGAATCAACTCCAAAGTCTTTTTGTCAGGCAATGGATGTGCATATGGAGGATCTGACATTCTGACGGTGTCCCTGATACAACAAAAACCCAAATCAACAAGCCCAGATCAAGAATTTACAACATTAGCACCAAAGCTTAGCCATGAATCAAATTACAGGGCACAAATTAAGACCAACCTCGAACAAAGTCCGCCTCTTTTGCCTACGGTTTCGTCCTCTAACCTGTCAAAACCCGCAACTGGCAACTTGTAAATAAAACCTAAAACCCTCAAAAGCCTAAAACCCCTGTAAGAGCTAAAAAATAAACCAAAGACGGCATGTACGAGCTAAAGACGGAAATAGAGACAGAGACATATATAGCAGGGCAAGGCAGACAGACATAGATAGAGAAGAGAAAAAGATTGCATGTTCTAGAGAGAGAAATAGGGTTGTGTCTGTGTGTGCGTGCGTGTGTGGAAGAGAGAGGTGGGAGTGTGAGCAGATTCTGTGGGGGGATTATACCTTGATAGTTGACCCGACCGTTAACACAATTCCCAGTTCGCCGTCGGTCACTGGTCGTCGTCACCGGCAGTGGGTTCTTCGCCTCAGGTGGATTCCTCTCTTCGGCATCGTCACCCACCGGTCAGATTTGAACAGAAGAAGAGCTCGCAGTCGCCGGTCCACTAGCCATGCTATCAGAACCCAAGATCGTGGGCGTCGGCGGTGCTAAGAGAGAGAGAGAGATGTGGTCGGCTGTTGGTGATCATCAGAACTCCAGTCTCCACCGTCGTCGTCAGAACCCTAGAACGGCTGCTAACAGAGAGAGACGCTGTCGGCGTCGCAAACCACTGTGGCCGTCACGACGTCGCCCCTTCGCGATTTAGGAATGGTCGGAGTGGGTGAGGCCGTGAGGGTAAAACTTGAGTCGCTAAAGTATACTTAGCGACTGTAAATAATAGTGGTCGTTAATGCGGTCGCTAAAATATGATTTAGCGACCGCCACCCTTGACGGTCATTAAATGCAGTCGTTAAAGACACTATTTCTTGTAGTGCAAAATTACAATAGTCACACCACTCACCCCACTATCTACGTAAACTTCTCAATTTGTGAAATGCCTCAACTTTCAGGGGCTTGGTGAAAATATCAGCAACTTGGTCTTATGACTTTACATACTTGAGCTCCACTGCTTTTTCGGTAATGCACTCTCTAATGTAGTGATACCTTGTATTGATATGCTTGCTTCAATCGTGGAACACCGGACTTTTGGCCAATGCTATAGCTGGCTTATTGTCAACGAAAATCTCGGTTGACTTTTCTTGTGGCAAATGAAGCTCCCTCAACAAAAATCTGAGCCAAATAGCTTGACAAACACATGATGTGGTGGTGACATACTCAGCTTCACAAGTAGAAAGCGTCACAATAGGTTGCTTCTTTGAACTCCAATTAAATGCCGTATCTCCCATATAGAAGATAAATCCAGTAGTACTCTTTCGGTCATCTAAATCTCCGGCCTAATCACTATCACAATAACCCAAAAGCTTGAAGTTATTAGAAGGAGAATAAAATAAACCAAACTCGATCGTACCTTTGAGGTAACGAAGAATCCCTTTAGCCGCTTTCATATGAGTCGCTATAAGAGCTTCCATGTAGCGACTGATAAGCCCAACTCCAAATAAAATGTCTGGTCCTGTACATGTTAAGTACCTCAAGCTTCTGACTAGACTCTTAAAATAAGTTAGGTTTACCTTCTCTCTGACATTTTTCTTTGATAACTTGACTCCACTTTCCACGGGGGTACTCATGGGATTGACATCATCCATCTTGAACTTCTTTAAAATTTATTTTGCATACCATTCTTGGGAAATAAAAATGCCATCATCTCTTTGTTTCACCTTAATGCCAAGGTAGTAGGCATGAGCCCAATGTCCGTCTCAAACTCTTGAGCCATTGCATTCATAAACTCCTTAAACATACTTGGGTTGTTCACTGTAAAAATCAAGTCATCTACATACAATCAAACAAGTAATGTATCTCCATCACCATTCACTTTTGTGTAAATAGCATGCTCGTGAGGACACTTGGATAAGTTATTTGCTTGGAAATACTTGTCAAGTCTACTATTCCAAGCTCATGGTGTTCGCTTTAACTTGCTTTTTTCAACTTAAGAACTTTGTCTTCTTGCCCTTTCATGACAAAGCCCATTGGTTGCTCAACGTACACCTCCTCTTCAATAAAGTCATTCAAGAATACCTTGCCCTTTCATGACAAAGCCCATTGGTTGCTCAACGTACACATCCTCTTCAATAAAGTCATTCAAGAATACCGATTTGACATCCGTTTGATGGATTTTCCACCATTTTGTGTCGCCAAAAAATTATTAATCTAATAGCATCTAAGCGGGCAACGGGTACAAATATCTCATCATAGTCAACGTCATGCCGTTGGTTATAGCCTTTCCCAACCAATCTTGCTTTGTACATCTCTATGTCCCCTCTCGCATTCTTCTTGGCTTTATACACCCATTTGACTCCAATTGCTTTCTGGTCTTTTGGCGGCGTGGTCAGCTCCCATGTGTTGTTGTTCTCTATGGATTAAATTCTTCGTTCATTTCATTTTTCCATTTTTCTTCTCTGGCCGCTTCCTCAAAGCTCAAAGGTTCACTATCACCAAAAAGACAAAAAAGAGTCAAATCACAAATTCTTCGAGTTACCTCTTCTATTTCTTCATATATGTCACGAAGACTCCTTGTGCAACGCGGTGGACTTTCACTTGAAGTAGGTGAAGCTTGCTCTTGTGTAGATACTTGAGGAGATGATGGGGGGGGGGGGGGAGAAATGACCCTTCCATGTCATCATCTTCTTGCTCCTCCACGTTAAGAAAAAGGATAGTATCGTAACTTTGTTGTGGAGTGTTCCATTCCCATGCACTTTCTTCATCAAATATAACATCTCTACTAACAACGATCTTGCCATTGCTTGGGTTATAGAGCTTGTAGCCTTTGGCTCTTGTAATACCCCGAAATTTTCTTTTCCTTATGCGAATTTAATATTTTTGATTAATTAAGTTTGTGGTCTTTTGTTCACATTAAGAAAATGAATTGTGACTGTTTCTGAAATTTTCGGTTGAATGAAAGTGGTTTCATTCGAATCGCAACTTAACGACTGTAAAGTTTTTGAGTTCTGAAATATTTGGTCGAAGGAAAAATAGTTTGGCTTCGAATAAAAATGATTTTCTGAAGTTTTAGTCGAATTTAAAAGGTTTTAGTCGACTAAAAGAGTGTTTCGGTCGACTAAAAGTGTTTCGGTCGACTAAAAAGTATTTAAATTGTGTAAAAATGGTTTTTTTGGAGTTTTAGTCGAAGTTAAAGGTTTTAGTCGACTAAAAGAGTGATTTCAGTCGACTAAAAGTTTGGTCGATGAACAGTGATTTTGAACAGTAATATATGAACAAAGATTTTGAACAGTAACCATGAACAGTGTTTTGTGAACAGTGTTTTTGGAAAGCTTCGACTAAAAGTGAGTTTTAGTCGACTTAAAGTGTTTGATTCGACTAAAAGTGGGTTTTAGTCGACTAAAAGTGTTTTAGTCGACTAAAAGTGAAATGAAAAAAAAAAAAATTCATTCGACTCAAAGTTTGTGTTTCAGTCGACTCAAAGTGTGTTTTAGTCGACTCAAAGTGTGTTTTAGTCGACTCAAAGTGGTTCATTCGAATGCAAACTTAAAATTTTTGTCCCTCTATATAAATAGTGTTCTATTTTCATTTCTGGCCTTTTTGGGGATTCTCTGTTTCTTTTCTTCTCCTTTGAAAGAGAGAGAGAGAGAGAGAGAGAGGAAGATGAAGAGAAAGAGAGAGATTGGAGAAGATGGCTTGGAAAATTTGGAAGCTCTAAGGAGGAGCTTAAGGATTTGCTTAAGGATTTGTGACTCTCAAGAGGCTTGATTAAGGTAAGGGTTTACTTTCAAAATTCGAATCAGCGATGGACCAATCGCTCATGTAAGTCTTTAGATTCTTTTGAAATCCGAGTCTCTTCATATGGGGATAAATGATTCTTCATCTCGTTTTTGTTTTGAACTTTGTTAAGAATGACTTGTTGTCAATTCTATGATTTATGAAAAATCAAATTCCGTCGGATTTGTTTGACCTTAGAATTATGATTGTTATTATTTGCGTGAACTCCACTTATTGTTTGACGAGTTCGTTGTTTGATAATGTGATTTTGAAATTTCTGAATATGGTTTGATTTGTCCGATATTTGATAACGGTTATTTTGAGATTTTGTTTTGGTGACTTTATGAGCCATGTCACAGTGTATGTGACTTATTTCTGACTTACCCACGTGGATTGAAACGTGGGCTAGCTCAGGGGAGTTGAGCTAGAGATCGCGATCTTACTTTCCGAACCGGCCTCATATGTCAGGAGTGACGTATGTGACCACTTTCTGAATGGCTCTCTAGTGTCTGTTTCGATAGTATCTGTTTCCGAACTCAGATGTATTTTGATATTTGATATTTGGTCCGATAGTGTCTGTCTCCGTATTCAGATATATTTTGGCATATGATATTCGGTCTGACATCTCTACTGTCTATTTCCGAACTCTGATATATTTTGGCATATGATATTCGGTCTGACATCTCTACTGTCTATTTCCGAACTCTGATATATTTTGGCATATGATATTCGGTCTGACATATCTAGTGTCTATTTCCGTACTCTGATGTATTTTGGCATATGATATTCGGTCTGACATGTCTAGTGTCTATTTCTGTACTCTGATATAATTTGACATTTGAATTTGGTCTGACCTCAATTCAGTCGAAATTGGTGTGCCTTTGAAATATTGTCTGTTGAAACCTTTGTGTCTGTTTTTGTATTCAGAAGCGTTTTTGACATTCGAAATCTGGTTTGATTATCTGTTCCGTTAAAACAAATTTGGTGCTTCCGAAATTTCGTTTCTCTGTTATCTTTGGGTTCCGACTGATTGGTCCTTTGAGCGACCTTACTGGGCATTTGGCTCATTCCCTTATTGTTTTTCCTTTCAGGAGGTTAGTAGGTGGGATTTCAGATTTGAAGGGCTAGCTGTGTGACCAAAGTTAGCTGCCTTATTTCAGAGTTAGTATTGACATTTAAGTGTATTTAATTACGACAAGTTGGTATTGTTTAGGTTTTGTTTTGAACTCCGTGTTGGAGTAAATTTTTGGATTGTATAAAGTTTTGAGCCCTATGACAGTTATTGATGTACTCTTGGGAGTTATTAGTGCATGCTCTGATCGACTGTTTGGGATATTATGATATTTTAAGGTTTTCTGATTTCATTTGGGGGACTTTCGATATTGTTTCGTTTGGGTTTTTAGTGTATGCTCTGATTTACCAATTTGAAGTCTTCTGATAATTATGGAATTTTATCTGATCTCTGTATATTTGGCATTAACGCTCCGTAAATAAATCCGGGGCGTTACAGCTCTTGAGTCATAGCCAATGAAGACGTACTTCTCACTTTTGTCATCAAGCTTGGACCGCTTCTCATCTGGCACATGTGTATAAGCAATGTTACCAAAAATTGGTAAATGAGAGACACTAGGCTTCCTTCCATGCAATGCTTCTTGTAATGTCTCACCTTGAACACTTCTAGAGGGACAACGATTCAACAAGTAGACCGCACAATCAACAGCTTCTGCCCAAAACTCCTTGGGCATTCTTTTGGTCTTCAATAGACTCTGGTCCATGTTGAGAATGGTTTTATTCTTCCCCTCAGCGACTCCATTTTGTTGTGGAGACCTTGGAACTGTTAAAGGATGACGAATTCCATTTTCCTCACAATACTTTTTAAAAGCATTTGATGTGACTTCGCCTCCTCTATAAGATCTTATAGCCTTCACATCATAACCACTTTCTCTTTCAACAAGAGCCTTAAACTTCTTGAAAACATCAATACCTCTGTTTTTCTTTAAAAAAATAAACCCAAGTCTTGCGGCTAAAGTCGTCAATAAACAAAAGAAAATATTTGTTTTTACCAAGTGATGGTGGATTGATTGGCCAGCAAACATCCGAGTGAACAAGTTGAAGAGGCTCGGTGGCTCTTGAATTAGCTTCCATTGGAAAACTTTGCCGAAGATGCACCCTTCACAAAGCTGATTCGAGTGATTAATGTGAGGCAGCCCTTTTACCGTCTCTTTTCTTGAAATTTAGTCCTCCAAAATACAAGTGCCCAAGCCTTAGATGCCAAAGCCATGATGAATCTCTAACACAACTCTTCAAACATTTAGCAACATCACTCTTAATATTTAACAAAAACATTCGATTTTTTGTCATAGGAACATCAGCAACCAAATTTCCAAACGAATCTTTCATGAAAAGACTGATTTTTCATAACAATTTCATAGCCTTTTTCTAAGAGTTGTCTCAGGCTCAAAATATTATTCTTCATATGAGGCACATAATAGACATTGGAAATGAATTGGTGTTCACTATTCTTTAGATGAATCAAAATATTACCTTTTTCTTTTACCGGAATTTGAGATGAGTCGCCAAAAGTGACTTTGCCATTGACTGATTCATCGAATTCTACAAACATATTCTTGCTTCCGCACATGTGGTTGCTAGCTCCGCTATCAAGATACCACAAATTCTTCTTGACACTTTCTTGTCCCTTGTACGCCAATAATAAAGTAGGCTCCATTTCTTCATTTTTGCCTTTTTCGCTACTATCAACATAATTGGCTTACTCCTCAACATCATTAGCATGATATCTACATTTCGAAGCATAATGACCAAAATTGTAACAATTGTAACACTTCACTTGAGATTTGTCATACCTTTTTTCTGAAATTGTTTCCTCTACCACGACCTCTTACTTGCTTTGAAGTTTGGTATCGTCCTTCTTTGTTGTGGGAACGGGCATTACTTCCTTCTCCTCTTCCTTTTCCTTGGCCACGACCGCGACCACGACCATGACCAACTCCACGTCCACGTCCACGTCCTTGACTCTTTTGGGCTTCATCTTGCTTTCTATCATTTTCCTTTAAAGAAAGCTTTGTTTGTAGCACTTACTCCAAAGGCTCTTCCTTCCTTTTGTTTAGCCTTTCTTCATGTGCTTGCAACGATCCCATGAGTTCATCAACAGTTAGGGAGTCTACATCCTTAGACTCTTCAATGGCTACAACAATGTAGTCAAACTTGTGATCTAGTGAACGGAGGATTTTTTTCAACCACTCGTGCGTCATTCAATTCGTCGCCATTTCTCTTCATTTGGTTAACAATAACCAAAACTCTTGAGAAGTAATCCGAAACTAATTTGGATTCTTTCACTCGTAAGGCTTCAAACTCGCCTCTTAATGTTTGGAGACAAACCTTCTTCACTTTCTCCACTCCACCATAAGAAGTTTGGAGAATCTCCCAAGCATTCTTAGAAGTAGTTGCATTTGCAATCTTTTGCAACATCGCATCATCTAAGCTTTGATGGATGACCGCAAGAGCCTTTTGATACTTCTTTTTAACGGCTTGTAAGGCCTCCTTTTGGGTAGCATTGAGTGTGGCTTCATTTGGAGGCTCGGTAAAGCCCTTGTCTACCACCTCCCACACATCTTGCGATCCAAGAATCGCCTTCATGCGAATACACCAATTTTCATAGTTGTCTTTAGTGAATCGCGGAATTTGAAATGGAACCATATTGTTTGCCATATTTCTCTCTCACTCAATTGAGCACCACTAATTTGGTGCTCTGGTACCACTTTGTTGTAGACAAATAGTCACTCAAACTCACACTCACAATATATGAGGAGGCAATGTAGAAATTTTGAGAGAATATTTTCATTCCACTTTATCCAAAATGGTTGGAGTACATGAGTTTATATAGTGCCTAAAAGTACATCCCAAAATTACAATAGTCACACCACTCACCCCACTATCTACACAATTACTAGCCAACTACTCATCTTCATAACCATACTAGTTATGCATTTGTAACATATGCACCACTAAAATACTATTAACATCCCACTATCATATTATTAACACCCCATTAACATATTAGTAACACCCACTAACACATGACTAATGAGCACTAACATGCCATTAACACACTAACTTAATTAATAGCATGTGACTTAAAAAAAGATCAAGACTATTTTCAACAGAACTTGGCCTTACAACATCCTTGCTTAATCACCTTAGTAAATGGTGAAAGATTTAGTTGGATCACATATTGCAAGAACTCAAGCGAGCATTTGTTTTTTGTTTCCAGACAGGCTATTCCGTTTGTTTCGTTATGTGTGGTGGCCCTCCGTTGGAAGGACAAGAGTGCAAGTCAATATCCTACCAGGTGGATTTCAAAGAGGGGAGAAGGTATTACATGCCTCATTGTAATTGCCTGCTGTGGTTTTGCTACTGGACTCCTTTACCGCTTCAGTGCTTCATTCATTTTCGCGATCGTGGCCATAGTTATTGTTATCTTAGCGGTTGTTGCTCTTTATTTACGGCAAGTAAATTTCGACCCTGGGTCTTGGAATTTTGTTATCTAATTATTAGGCTCTGCATTCATTAGACTACTATAGGTAGGGGAGAACACCAAATTTGAGACGTTTTAGGGGATGAAAATGCAAATACATATGGATTCTACAGTGGTCGTGATGGTGTGACGCATCAAGTACTTTTGGGTTGCTAACTTCCTCATCCAATTCTTAGACCACGTCACATTCACTGACAAGGTTTCAACCTTAGTTGCACAAAGCTTGGGTGGGAGCGGGAGCGGGTGCGAGGTTCCGAAGCGGGAGCACGAGTAGTATAGTGGGTTTTTGGGTGGGAGCGGGAACGGGTGCGAGAGTCGGGAGAAAGGTTCCGGGGCGGGAGCGTCACCAGAATTGGAGAATCGTGCGACTAAGATTTTAACACTTGATAAGATATTTTGCAAGTATTGATGCCAACCTATACTTTACATTATGTTGGAGGTATCATGAGAGTGTTGAACATCCCCAACACAGAGTAATAAGAGAGATTTCAAGGGATTCTTGTTTACCTTGAAGTCTGTATCAGATTAACATTTGGCACTTGTCTAGTTCAAATGGCAAAAGAAAATTATGTCTGTTATCATTCTTTCCTTGATAAGATATATATGATATTAATTTTGTTCAAAAATCTTTGAGGAAGCTATTACTTGAAAAGAACTTCTGGCTTCCACAAGCACACTCCCTGAGAATAAATTAGGTTTTAATCGAGACCTTAGGGGGCCATATTCTCATAGTTTTCAATCAGGTAAGCCATGAACCGTTTTGCTTATCTTCACAGTTGCATGAAAATGCAAATACATATGGATTTTTCACAGTTGGAGCTGAAACCTTAGATTTTATTTCACATGTCCAGTTGATATAGAGCTTTTCCATTCTTTCTTGAACTAAAGAATGGTTTGTTTTTCTAGCAGAAATGAGCCTTTGGTCGGGATGTCACCCCAAATTGAAACTTCTTATAGTAAATGCCCCTCGTCCAGTAAAAAAAGTGAAATAAAGAATGGTTTGTTTTTCCAGGTCATTGAGGGGGAACGATCATCGATTTGTTGGCAACTTAACTATAATGCTCTATTTGGTAACACTTTCAATTTCAGTATTTTTTTTGGAAGAAAACTGGAAAGAGTTGTGGTTTTTTTTTTTTTGCACCAGTTTAAAAAACTGGTGGATGTTTGACAGAGTTTATTTTTTCAAAAACCAGAAAAGAGGAAGCGTTTGACATCACCGCTCTTTAGGTTTTTTTTAAAATATACAATTACTCCCTGCTGGCAATACCCGTCGGCATCACCCATCAGCAACACCGCCGGCAATTCAGTTGGCAACACCCACCACCGCACAAACGACCACCCAAGACCACCCACAGACACTAATCACATCCAAAATATTCAAGGGTTTTTGCTGGCAACAGCTCTAGCGACACCCACTTGTCCGCCACCTAGAGCACCACCGCATCAATCAAATATGTCCAACACGCCAACCCACCACCGCCGGCCACGAAGGCAACCATTTGCCGATGTAAATCCAGCACAACCACAACAGCCTACGGCAACCCACTGCCACCCACAACAACGTACCAGCACAACGACGACCACCGACCGCCACCAAGCCCAACTGTACGAGACTCATCTCCAATGGCAGATCGGCAAGGGCCGCCAGTTTCGGAAGGTACCGATTCCCAGGAATTGGGCGCAACCATCTCTAATGGTTGTGTTCATCTTGGACCGAAGAGTGGCCGGTGGAGGCAGTGACCGCTGGCAGGGTGGAGGCGACATGCTGTGGAGCCAGTGGTGATGAAAGAGGTGAAGATGGGTTTTATACCCAGAGCAAAAAAATGTGTCTGATGTTGCTAGTGAGGCTCGAAGCCTCAACCTCATTTAACCAGCCTCAGCCCCCGCGTGAAAAAGAGCAAAACAAAAGAGCTCCGAGCTCTTTTCGAAAATGGGCGAGAGTTTAAAAACTCTTGGGCCCATTTTAAAAAGAGAACCCAACTAAACACCCCAACTTTTATAGGCTTTTGCAAAATTTTAAAAGTGGGCAAAAAAAGAGCAAAAAAAAAAGAGTGTCAAACGGCCCCTAAGTCTCTCTCTCTCTCTCCCCTCCCCCCTCCCCCCTCCCTCCCTCTCACTCACAGATGCTGTGTTTTTGTCCGATTGATTCGAGCTAACTTTATTGCTTCACTCCATACTTAAGTTGATTATACTGGTCTCCGATGTTCAGCATTTATTATTTTGTTTGTAGATGTATGCGGTTGCGCCAGGTTTCTCTTGTCCATGGGTTCCAGTTGTGCCAGCTGTTTGCATCTTCTTCAACATATTCCTATTTGCCCAGGTTTGCATATTATAAGAAGCTCAACTATTAGAATATAAAATGATTCAGCAAATTAAGATATCTAAAGCTTCATTTTGCAGTTACACTACGAAGCCTGGGTGAGATTTATCGTCCTCAGCATCATTTCAGTTGCTATATATGCAATTTATGGGCAATATCATGCAAATCCTGTAAGTTCAAGTGAGATAATTACTTACCATAGGGCACCTGCAGAAGAACCTCAATAATCGTGTGTATGGGAAATCAGCATTCCACAATGCATTTTCATATGGCTTGTTTTCTGTTGTATTTGTTCTCTTGTAATACCGCCAGAGGGATTCGATTATACACATTAAATTGTTGGACCTTTTATTAGAAACCAATCCATTAAAGAGGTAGTACAGTAGTGTAAACACGATTGATTTTCCCCTTGTAAATCTCACAATCTTTGTTGGCAACCTGGAAGACATTATGTTTGATGATTTCAAACCATTTATGTTTTCATATGTTGAATAATACTCAAAATATCCGTCCCATTTTCTGTCTTTATACTCTTTTGTTATTTTCTGGGAATAAAAGAGAGAAAAAAGTTGGGAAGGCGGGTGTTGCTGCTAAAAACATGCTTCACGTACTTTGCGGAACCTGAGCCTGGACCAATGACCTGCAAGACAGAAAACGAGTGACCGCCGGGTGGGGTTCCCGGTGGAGAACTCTCCAATACTTAAGTCAGAGCGCAGCTATAGAATAGTAACTCTAAAAAAGCATGAATTGTGTAGTTGTCCCATACCTGGAAGGGTAGACCCCTTTGTATAGCTGTAGGAGAAGACTCCTAGTAGGACTGGGGCGTGGGCCAGATATGTTAGGATCGTGCTAGGATCTTCGAGGATCACGTCACAATTTATAAGGACTCTTTTAGAATCCTGATCATAAATCTCCCAGTTTGACTGGGATTCGCCGGGTGTCCTCCAATAATTTGGGAGTTTATATTTGAGCTATATCATAAGCCCCCCACTTCCTTAGCCAAAATGTTTGGCTGAGGAAGTTTATACCTGGTGTCTCGAGGCACGCATCAGATTTGTAAGTGATTCTTATCCACTTGTAGGGGTAACAATATTTCTTTCTTCCATGTGCTTCGACCTAAGCGAGAGCTTAAGCCTTAGAACTTTGCCCAAGTAGGGCGCTAGAACCCTAGCTCTCGAGAGTTAAGTCCTAGAATGTCGCCTGAGTAGGCTATTCAGAATCATATTTAGAAAGACGAATCATGGGATCTCGAGATCCTTTAGGGGCTGTGCCCCATGGTAGCCTCTCTCGGGAGAGGACACAAAGCTGTGCATGCAAGTTGTTGCATGTGCTAAGTTTTTGAATGTCCCCTCGAAGGGTCACCTCTCTTTTGGAGGATGTTCATTTTGTGCAAGTGTGTGTTCTTGAGCTTGAGCCGACCACATCATGCTTGCATTTTACTTTGTCGCGAACTCTTATCACCAGTTAAGAGCTGGCAAAGAAGCCTCGCACTCGCTTGGCTGGGTTTTGAATTGACAAAGAATGGTGGGGGGATGAAGTCCCATAGTCCTTTGCCGTTTCACGGGTTAGAACTGTAACTAAACCGTTCGGATAGAACTCGAGCTCTATCCTATCACCCTTGGAGGTGTTCGTCCCTCGAGGGACCGCCCTAGAGGGCTGGTAGAACGCAGAGCTCATGTAATTACCCTTGAGGGTTTGACGAAACTTAAGAGTTCTCGTCGCACACGCCCTCGGAGGCGGATGGAGCGCGGAGCTCATGCAACTACCCTCGAGGGTTTGACGGAATTTAAGAATTCTCGTCATACACGCCCTCAGGGGTGGATGGAGCCGGAGCTCATGCAATTATCCTCGAGGGTTTGACAGAATTTAAGAGTTCTCATCGTACGTGCCCTCGGGGGTTTAACGAAATTTGGAGTTCTCGTCGTACGCGCCCTCGGGGGTTTAACGAAACTTTAGAGTCCTCGTTGTACGCAACCTTGGGGGTTTGACGAAACTTTAGAGTTCTCGTTGTACGCGCCCTTGGGGGTTTGACGAAACTTTAGAGTCCTCATTGTACGTGCTCTTGGGGGTTTAACGAAACTTTAGAGTCCTCGTTGTACGCGCCCTTGGGGGTTTGACGAAACTTTAGAGTTCTCTTTGTACGCGCCCTTGGGGGTTTGACAGAACTTAGAATTCTCGTCGTATGCTCCCTCGAGGGTTTCTTGCCATTGTTGCCGTAGTGCTAAATAAGAAGCCGCGGGTCATGGAGCCCGTAATATGGTCGCTGTGGCGAACCTTTCTATCTGATAAGACATAAGGCATTAAGCCTGTATAGGAATGATCTCATAAAACATAAAGCCCCCCGACCTTTGAGAAGGCGTGGATATATAAAGACGGCTTTTAAGCCCATATGTAGGACCGGTCACAAGAAGACCTTATGGGAGCAATATAGAAGACCATAATCCATCTGCTTGACTGGATGAGCATATAAAGACGCGGAGTCCATCTGAGCAAGATTTGGTAATATACTGAGAGGCTACTAGATCCGATCTGCTAATTGCATAGCTCGAGCTTGCAGTTGTACCATACATATTAGCGATGCTATTGGCGAAGTGCTCTGATTCACCAGTTGCATTGGTAGCATGCGCAGGCAAGATGCTGTAGCGGAAACCCTAGGCGTGACTTTTAGTCACAAGGTGCTGTGAATTTGTTCCTCGCTTTACGAAGCGATTTATACGTCACTGTTAATTCTCGCAGGCGTAGTTTAAACCCTTGCAAGAAATAAAAGTACGTGACTGAAAAAACAGCATCTGAAGCAATAAAGCATATAAAAATGCAACTATGTTTTAACACAGAATTAAGAATAGTGTTCAACACCGTGGACCCATTAAGGCTTTGTCGGTTGGCCGACAAGGTGCGCTGCACTGCGTGTCACAGGTGAGCTTAAAAATTCATGGCAGTCGGTAAGACACGACATGTAATAGACTTGCATCAATTGATGCGACTGGACAATGCTAGACCAAAAATTAAATAGGTCTAGGTAATATAGAAGTGCGTACGGGAAGCAGCCTTCGAAAGGCTTGCTAGTGCCCAAAATTATAGTCGCTTTATTTTTAGTGACGTGCCATGCAATATAAAATGTGCACACACACTTTAAAAAATGCGTAGCATATGTTAAATAAATGAGGCCCGATTAGGTCTTGAATTTAAATAGACCATTTACTCGGGTTAAATACGTGGCCTAAGTCATATAAATGAGACTCTTAGGGTCTTAAATATCAATATGCAGCTTTCATAGGCAAACAATCTAATGCACTTAAAAGTTATGGCATATGTTGAATAAATAAGACCATGTGGACCTAAAACATAAATATGCTTTTTGCACATGTTAAAACCTTAATACTTTTAAAAGATGTGGCATGTGCGAAAAAAAGGAGATCCCTTGGGCTTTAAACCTAAATACCCATAATAATGGGGTAAAAAGCTTAAAACTTCAAAAAGTGGAAGAATGCACCTTAATGAATCTGCCTATTCTTTTTCTTGGCCAAAAGGCAGCAACGAAGGTAGATCAGACCACCAGACGGAGATGGCGGCGCCACGGTGTGGCATGTCCGGCAACTATTGCTAGCGGCGACCTTGGGCGCGCTATTCGTCGAGGTCTCGCCGGCGTCATCGGAGGGGAAGGAAGAGCTAATGGCCGTTGCGGTGGACAGAGCTATTCCCACACCGCGGTAGCGCAGATTTGAGAGGAAGGAGGTTACGATCTTGCGGTGTCGGTGCCTTGCCGGAGGGCCTGCCATGGGGGCGATGGTGAAGTGTTGTATGTGCCGTGAGTACTCGGCGACGGCGGATCTGGCAGGCGACGGTGACGCGGACTTAGAAGTCGATAGCGGTGAGATGACGATGCGACGAAGTTGTGGCGATGATGCGTCTCTCATCGGCGCGTGTCTCTTGGTGGCGCTGCTGTGGCGTCCTCCTCCCTCTTTCTCCTCTTTTTTTTTTTGTGGGTTGTTATGATTGTAGCCACGGAGTGGCGGCGACAGCGTAGATCTGTTTCTGGCCGCAGAGGAAGTTCCCCACCGACGGTCATACGGTCATGGGATTGCGAACACTGCTATTGACTTGACGTCGTTGATGTGGTCGTCATGGCGTCGAGGGCGATGTTGGGGAGTGGGACGACGGAGTGGCATCGTCGTCGTTGCTCGGCTGTGATAGGGCTTCCCGCCATGACGGCGGACCCTCGGCTGCGCTTTGTCATCGATTGTTCGTCTATGGTGATGGTTTCTGGTGGACAGCGCGACATCAGTGTGTAGTGAATCTCTCGAGTCACTACGGAATTTCAGTAATTCAACAGCGATTGGTAAGGAAAGATTGACAGATTAGGGAAGAAGAAACAAGAGAAGACGAGAGAAGGAGGAAGAGATTCTATTCCATGATTTCTTGATTGCATTCTCTCTCTACACAGCTCTGTTTTAAACAACAGTAACAAACAGAATTTAAACAAACTTCCGCAATCCCAGGGAGGGAATAACGGATTATCCACAGTGCAAATCTTACCGCTAAGATAACTACACCTGGCTTACCTAACACGTCAGCTAAAGATTATGACATGGCATAGCCACGCTGTTTATTTAAAATACTTAAACCAACGACGACGTTTAAGCTATTACGGTTCAGCTCCTCCTCCCGCCACTGGTGTACCATCTCTCTGTGGAAGCTTGATTCTAATCTTCAATGGCGCACGACCAGGCATGACATTCCCTTCTCCTTGAGTAGATCCTTGTCCCCAAGGATTAAAATTAGGGAAGCGTTCCTTGAGTGCGTCCCAGTCCTCCCAAGTCTCTTCGCCATCTTCCAAATTTGACCACTTCACTAAAACCTGGTTCACTGGTAGGTTGTTCCGCGGAATCAAACGGTTTCCCATCACAGCAATGGGATCCATTAAAAACTTTCCTTCCGCAGAAACAGCTGGTAACATAGTGGAAGGAGTGATGGTAACTCCAAGTCGCTTCTTCAACAATGATACGTGGAAAACTGGATGAACTGCTGCATCGCGAGGAAGCTTCAATCGATAAGCCACAGTCCCAATGCGTTCCAAAACTTCGTAAGGTCCATATAATCGTGGGGCCAACTTGAGATTTTTCCTGATTGCAAGGGAGGTCTGTCGATAAGGTTGTAGCCTCAGATATACTTGATCCCCGACAGCAAATTGCCGCTCAGTTCTGTGGGAGTCCGCATACTGTTTCATGCGGTTCTGAGCCTCTTGTAAATTAGTCTTGAGATGTTTAAGCAATAACTGTCGCTCTTGAAGGTAATGGTCCAGGGAAGGAATTGCAGACTGCTCCAAGGAGGGACACACCAAAGGTTTGGGCTTGTAACCATATAGGGCTTCAAAGGGTGTGGCTTGAAGGGATTGATGGAAATTGGTGTTGTACCACAATTCGGCTAAGGATAACCATTTCAACCATTGTTTTGGTCTTGCCCCTGTCATGCACCGCAAATAATTTTCAAGACATCTATTCACTCGCTCGGTTTGACCATCCGTCTCGGGGTGATAAGCAGTGCTCATGGATAGTGTAATGCCTAATAATCCGAAGAGCTTTTGCCAGAAATGAGAAAGGAATACCTTGTCTCTGTCGCTAACAATAGAGTCGGGTACTCCGTGTAGCTTAACAACTTGATCTAAGAACACCTGTGCCACAGTTTCTGCAGTATAAGGGTGAGACAGGGCGATGAAATGAGCATATTTGCTCAGCCTGTCGACGACAACAAAGATGACACGCTTCCCTCCAGAGGTAGGTAAGCCTTCAACAAAATCCATTGTGATATGAGACCACTGTTGAACTGGAATGGGTAGTGGTTGCAATAGCCCAGGCTTATGTAGGCTCTCAGTTTTATTTCTCTGGCATGTGTCACATTGACTAATCCATTGGTGGATTAGATGTAACATTTTGGGCCAGTAAAACAACAAGGCAACTCTTTGAAAGGTAGCCTTTACTCCTGAATGACCACCTGACTTCCCTCCATGTAGCTCAGCCACAATTTGCTCCCTTAATTGATTACTGTTACCAATGTAAATCTTTCCTTTATATTTGAGTACTCCCTCATGGCATGAGTAGTAGCTAGTTGCCATTGGATCAAGCACCAGTTCCCTGAGATGCTGTTGAGCTTCCTCATCATGTTCCATACTAGATTGGATTTCTTGCATCCATATTGGCACCACTGTTGACAAAGCTGCGCACATAGGACTGCCTTGTAATTCGGGCAGCCTTGACAAGGCATCAGCTACACAATTCTCTGCCCCTTTCTTGTACTTTATTTGGAATTCATACCCCATCAATTTAGAAAGAAACTTCTGCTGAAGTAATGATGTCACCCTCTGACCAAGCAGGTATTTTAGACTGCAATGGTCTGTTCTCAATACAAATGCTTGGTGACTTAAATAGGAACTCCATTTCTGGATGGCCTGCACTATAGCCAACAACTCCTTTTCGTAGGTGGACAGCCCAGCATTCTTAGTGCCAAGGGCCTTACTGTAATAAGCAAGTGGCCTTCCATTTTGCATTAATACTGCACCAACTCCTGTATTGCATGCATCAGTCTCAACCTCAAATGGTAATGCAAAATTCGGTAATGCCAGAACTGGAGTAGTTGTCATAGTTTGCTTGAGGTAGGAGAATGACTGATCAGCTGCAGGAGTCCACTCAAATGCATCTTTCTTGAGTAAATTAGTGAGTGGCTTACTGATTGTACCATAGTTTGCAACAAATTTTCTATAGTAACCAGTAAGGCCCAAGAACCCCCTCAACTCCTTAATATTCCTGGGTATAGGCCACTGCAGCATGGCTAATATCTTGGTTTGATCTGCAGCTACACCTTGTGAGGAAACAATGTGCCCTAAATACTCTATGTGATTTTGGGCAAATGAGCATTTACTCATTTTGGCATAGAGTTGATGATCTCTCAACACTTGCAATACCAATTTCAAATGAACCACGTGACTAGCTAAATCAGGACTGTACACCAGGATATCATCAAAGAACACCAATACGAATTTCCTGAGATAAGGTTTGAACACATTGTTCATAAGATTTTGAAAGGTAGCGGGTGCGTTTGTCAGGCCAAAGGGCATGACAGTAAACTCATAGTGGCCCGAATGAGTTCTAAAAGCGGTTTTGTTAATGTCTTCATCAACCATCCGGATTTGGTGGTACCCACTCCTTAGATCTAGCTTAGAGTAAATGCTAGAACCATGCAACTCATCCAGTAATTCATCAATTATAGGAATAGGGTACCTGTCCTTGAGGGTGGATTTATTCAACTCCCGATAATCAACACATAGCCTCCATGTACCGTCTTTCTTTTTTACTAACAGCACTGGTGAAGCGAAGGAAGAGGTACTAGGCTGTATCATTCCAGTTGCTAGAAGTTCATTGATAATCTTATCAATTTCTGACTTTTGGATGTAAGAAACTCTGTAAGGCCGAATATTAACTGGCTTAGCTCCTTCGTGCAACAATATTCTGTGATCAAATTGTCTATGTGGTGGTAGCTGGATAGGTTCTTGAAACACATCTGTGTACTCAGTTAGCAGTGCTTGTATTTCTGTGTTGAGCTGGCCTGATGATGGGTCATGGTCAGCTGTAACTGCGAAGATTTGTCCAAACAAGCTCCCCACATTACTTTGCAACAGCTTAGTCATAGCTTTGCAGGATATCAACTTGACAGTAGCACCAACCACTTCATTGCCAGAGAGCTCAACTTCTTGACCTTGGTACTTGAACCCAATGGTGTGCTTATCAAAGTTGAAGTTGACATTTCCCAAGGTCTTAAGCCACTGCATCCCAAGGACACAGTCGCACCCACCTAAGGGAAGGATTTTCATGTCTGTGGTGAACTTTTGGCCCCCCATTAACCACTGAAATCCTTGGCAAACAGCTTTACTTTGCACCTTTGCTCCATTAGCCACGGCTACCGAGAGAGGAACGATAGGCAATAGCTGGCACCCCAATCTAGCAGCTGATTTAGGGTCCATGAAGTTGTCAGTAGATCCTGTATCTACCAAAATTGAGAAGGGCTTTTTGTCAACCCAGCCCTTGACCCTGAGGGTGGTATGTGTAGTGTTACCAGCTAAGGCCTGGACACTTATCTCCGTGATATCTTCCTTCTCAACTTCTGTCATAGCTGGCTCATCAACTTCTTCTTCCCAATTTTCAATCTCAGGATTCTGGTCCGAAATCAACATCGCAATGGTTCTCTTAGGGCATACCTTTTGATGTCCTGGTGTAAATTTGGCATCACACCAAAAGCATAAACCCTGCTCCCTTTTCAACTGTTGTTCATCAAAGGTCAAATGCTTTATGGGTTGGTTGGGTTTCCAAGGTGGAGTCGGAGGTGTAGGTAAAATTCCCTTATGATATTGGCTGGTTTGAGAAAATCTGGGGTTAGTAGCAAGCTGTTTGGTTTGGAAGGGTACATTAGTGACCGGAGAGGCTAGCGATTTTGGGTTAAAGGATGGAATAATTCTGGGTTGGTTAGGTGAGGTGTGGAAGGAAGATGAGTTGGAAGGTTTTGGTTGTCTAAACAGATTGTGTATGGCAATTTCTTCTTTTCGAGCAATATGAATGGCCTTAGATAGGGTGGTCACTTCGAACTGCTCGACCCTGCTCCGAATTTCTGGTTTCAAGCCTCCCACAAAACTCTTGACAAAATATCCTTCGTCAAGGATATCAAATTCATCCACTACCTGAGCTCTCAGCTCTTCAAAGTAATTATAGTACTCTCCTACAGATGCAACTTGCTTCAGCTGATTAAACTCACCTATGACACTGTCCCTGGATAGGTTCGAAAACCTTGCATAAAGGTCCTCCACAAATTGCTTCCAACGGACCGTCCCCAGGGGTTTTATATAGGTGGAATACCAGTACTCCACTTGTTCATCGAAATGAACCGAAGCGTAAGCCACCATAAAATCCTCGTGGATGGGACAGAAATCGAAATACTGTTCGCACTTACGAACCCAACCTCTTGGGTTTTCCCCATTAAAACGAGGAAAGTTCAACTTAGGAGTTTTCATGGATGCAGTACCTGTGGTGGTCGTTTGCAGTTGTGTTGAAGGTCTGCCCAACTGGTTATGCGAGGGGCTGCCAAACTGAGGATGTCCTGGCTGTGGTCCTCGACTTGTTCCTCCTCCATCTCCAGTTGGTTTAGTTACTAGAGCCGCTTCAAGCTTTGTATTGATTTGGGCCACCGTCGACATTAGATCCAGCTTCAGATCAGAATAATTCTTCTGTATGTCTCCCAGAGTCGCATCTAGAGACCCAAAACGGAGATCGTATGTCTCAAGTCTCTGCTCCCAACCTTCGGCGGAACTGAACAAATTCGTCTCAACTTGAGATGACTTCAATGATCGAGGCATAGTTTTCCAGGATCGCAATTAGCTCTGAGATACCAATTGTAGTGAATCTCTCGAGTCACTACGGAATTTCAGTAATTCAACAGCGATTGGTAAGGAAAGATTGACAGATTAGGGAAGAAGAAACAAGAGAAGACGAGAGAAGGAGGAAGAGATTCTATTCCATGATTTCTTGATTGCATTCTCTCTCTCTACACAGCTCTGTTTTAAACAACAGTAACAAACAGAATTTAAACAAACTTCCGCAATCCCAGGGAGGGAATAACGGATTATCCACAGTGCAAATCTTACCGCTAAGATAACTACACCTGGCTTACCTAACACATCAGCTAAAGACTATGACATGGCATAGCCACTCTGTTTATTTAAAATACTTAACCCAACGACGACGTTTACAGTTCAGCTCCTCCCCCCGCCACCTGTGTACCATCTCTCTGTGGAAGCTTGATTCTAATCCTCAATGGCGCCCGAGTGGCGCTGGCACCGTTTGGGCGGTGGCGATGTTGTCGTTCCTTGTACCTTTTTTTTCTTTGTTGATTAGGCAGCCCCGCTTTGGCAGCGCGGCTGATCATGATGGTCATGACTCCATGGGCACAACCTTGTAATTTTTGTTGTGACGATGGTACCTGATCGCCGCCAAACGCTGGTGGTGATGCGGCCAATCGTTGTTCTGGCCTGGTAGTAGAAACTTGTGATAAATAGTATGAAAATTCTGAACTTCAAAATTTCATTGTGACGATAATTGTCTTGGAGACCCCCCCGGCGGCGGCACTTGTGTCGGTGGTTCCGACGCTTTGCCGCAGGCAGCTTGCGAAACTAGTGCTTGAGTTCTCTTGAGGTCCATTGGTTAGGCTGGCGGGTCCCACGGATGGCGCCAATCTGTTGCTGCTAAAAACATGCTCCGCGTACTTTGCGGAACCCGAGCATGGACCAATGACCTGCAAGACAGAAAACAAGTGACCGCCGGGTGGGGTTCCCGGTAGAGAACTCTCCGATGCTTAAGTCAAAGCGCAGCTACAGAATAGTAACTCTGAAAAAGCATGAATTGTGTAGTTGTCCCATACCTGGAGGGGTAGACCCTTTTATATAGCTGTAGGAGAAGACTCCTAGTAGGACTGGGCCGTGGGCCAGATATGTTAGGATCGTGCTAGGATCTTCGAGGATCACGTCACAATCTATAAGGACTCTTTTAGAATCCTGATCATAAATCTCCCAGTTTGACTGGGATTCACCGGGTGTCCCCCAATAATTTGGGAGTTTATATTTGAGCTATATCAGCGGGAACCCTCCGCCCCCCATTCTTACCCAGAAAATAAGAAATACAAAAAATGCGGGGAATTTTTTAGAAAGCTAAAGCCTAACCCGAATTTCTCTTAAATTTCTTCATTCGATAGGATTCTGCAGGTTCAGACTGACTTAGCCTAGACTGGAGAATGCGATGGCAATGCTTATTATGTCTGATAGGAAGCACGGTGTGAATTGGTACCCGCATGTACCTTCTTTTTCATTAAAGATTGTTCTCTTTTAATTGTGGAGCTAACTCATTAATTAAAGAGAAAAACATGGTGAAACATAGACCGAGACACGGAGATGCACATTGCATCCTGTTGGCAGTACTAATTAATACAAGGTTACTTGCCTGATAAGTGTGTGTGTGTGAGATTGAGCTGCCTTTCATGTTTATTTCTAGTAATGGCGCCACCTGTAAGGGTCTAAACTACACAGGTCTTATTCTAGGGAGCTAGGCTAATGTAATTCAGTTCCAGATTGAGCTGCATATTTCGTGCTTGACCGAGTACTTTTGCGGACCAAAGTTTGTCCTGTAGAAATGCTTTATATTGAGTTGGATGTTGACTGGGACTCCCTGCTGGGTCCTTGGTGCGATGTAACTAAGATCACCCGCTAAGTTGCCACAAATATTTGCGGTAAATCTTATGAGGTATAGAAACCTATGATGTTGAAGGTGAGACAAGTCGTCAGAGTGAACACTATTGTACTTTTTTCCCTCCTTTTCGTCCAATATATTCTTGCATCGTTTAAAGTGCGAACAAAATGCTAACCTCACTTGTTACTAATAGTTATGTTCTGTTTTCGTTTAGCTAACTTTCATTTTCACTTGTGTTGTTTCTTTATATATTCCTTGCTTTTGCAGATCTAAGCAGTTTCTGACTTACAAGGCTTACTTGATTCGGGCTGAGTTTAGTGAAAACGAGTATATGAAATTTGTTGATTATTATAATGACACATTTCTGTCTTTACAAAGCAGTTAGCCTCTGCTTGTGTGGGGCTCAGAATTCCTAGGAAGAGAGAGCAAGTTTGTCGAAGTCTGTTATAAAATGACCTGTTACCCAATATAACAAAGTTTTCTAGAGTTAGAGCAAAAAATTATTGAGCAAAAAATATACTATGTGGTATAAATTTGCAAAAATCATAAAATACACTCTTTTCTAAAATGCCCTCTGTATCGGGAAATAAATTTGCAAATAAGGGTTTAATTAGCCTTTTCTAATAGAAGGCATAACGTTGCTATCTCTGCCATATGGATGTGTTGCTGTTAAATTTCTTTTCGAGCTAATTGCGCTATAACATGCTATATATGGGGGATAAAAAGGAAATTAATTGAAAACGTTACATTTACAATATTTACCAAGTATTTACCAAGCTCTTCCGGCTAATTATTTTATCTTCACAACCCAAAAATAATATTAAGGCTATATATATATATATATATATATATATATATATATATATATATATATATATATATATATATATATATATGGGAAAGCAGATATGTAACATATGTTGCTAGCCTTAGACAGCTTGCCTAAGGCTAGGGAACAAAATTACGTCATTTTGGTGTAACCTTTTTGTTCTGCTTCCCCCCACCCTCCCCTCTCTCTCTTTCTCCCCTGTCATTCTCTCTCTTTCTTTCTTTCATCAGTAGTTCAGCCAAACCAGATCATCCCATTGCTGGCCATCGTCACCGGCCAACCTCCACACGAGGGACCCACTAACGCCACCACTGCCACGCCTTTATATATCCTCTGGCGAGATCACTCATTGCCGCTTCAAACAGACTCCACACCGCTGACCCACCATTACCGCAGATCAGCCAAACCAGACGGCCACCATCGTCGGTCTGCTTCCACACCGGCGACCAGCCATCACAAACCACTAATCCAGCAAAAATCTATCGAACCTCTCTCCTATCCCGAGATCAGCCTTGCCGCTTCAAATAGCCTCTACTCCACTGCCGCCTGAGAAATTCATTTGACGATTGAAATCTAAATATTTCCAATTCAAAAATTTTAATTCAAAGTTAATGCATTCGATCTCTAACAATATGAAATTCAGAAGAGAGGCGGTAAAGGATTTGCGCGATGTAATGGTGGCTGGTTTTCACTTTTCTGATGTGGTCATGGTGAACTCGTGTGATGCATGCGTTGGTGGTTGGTTCTGTTGACGGTTGGTTGTATTGACGTGGAATGCTTCCATGAGGTGGAGGTAGACGGAGGCAGAAGGTGGAGGTCATAGGCAGGAGGCGGAGGTGGGGTGTTGCGGCGATGGGTTTCTAGTATCGGGAAGGTGCATGATATAGTGGTGGCAATGAAAAAAAGTGATGGTGACAGGGTTTGGGTGGTCACGGTGGTGGGTTTCCAGAATTTTGGCTGTGATGTATTCTTGTGAGGTGGCGGTGGTGTTATGTTATGGGCGAGGGGAGAGAGATATGGTAGGGACGAGTTCTATAATGGCGATAGTGGTGGGTGGTCTCTGATGATGTGGCAGTGGTTTGTGAGGTTCCTGGTGACGGAGGAGACTGATGATGGAGGGCGGGATTAGTTTGAGATATGTGTTAGAGAGAAAGAAAAACTTTTTATCAAAATGACTTAGTTTTGGTTTCTAGCCTTAGGCAACTTGCCTAAGGCTAGCAATATATTCGCTATTCCTTAGTGACGACAACATACATGAGGAATTGGCAATTGACATGAGAACCTACCCGCTCCCCTCTAATGAACAGTAATCATGTAATACGCGAATGGGAAAAGAGAAAGTATTGATAACCAAATTCTAAGATTCGGCACTCTCTCCCAGTCAAAGATACAAAATAGAGTAAATGAATGTTGGGCTTTACAAGAACAAGTCGTGGTCACCAAAGTAACTAATGTCGACCTTTTTCAGTTCTTTTTTGTCTCATATACAAACCTGGTCCTTACAAACGGACTATGGAGTTTCTTGGTAGCATTGCCAATTCTTCATGAATGGTATTGGTACTCCGTCGTTTATAGCATAGTTAAATTCAAAATTGCAGACTTGTAAATGCAAGTGAATAGCATTCCGAGTGACTGTTACCACAACTATCTAGCAAAGATGATTGAGCTTATGGTTGGCACTCTCCTCGAGATTGACTGGTTGGAGAAAAGAATGAAGAATGACGAAATTGGCATAAAGGTAAAAGTCTTTCTAGATGCACTTCTATTTCCAGAAATATTCTTAACCCTGCTCGACTATACGGGAGTCCAACTCCTTCGGTGCACCTACGATAGCAGGCTTCCGGTGCGGACAGATTGGCCATAAAAGTATCCAGTATTACAAGTGGTAGAATCCCTTTGCCGACAAGCAGCACATATAGCTGGCCCTGACTTGTATCCTACCTTCATTCTGAACAGTTACCAATGTGCAGTAAAACCCTTCACGCCCTCCCACTTAGCTGCCATTAATGATGAGTTGGAGGATCTGACTATAAGGGTGGTGAGAGGGGTCGTGATAGAAGTGGCTGATTTAGGTGGAGTAATTGAAGATTTAAATATAAATCAAGACATAGATGAGCAAGAAGCAGCAGCTGTACAAATGAATTTGAATGCTCAAGGTGAATTCTTATTGCTACAAGCAGTGAATGCGCACAATGAAGAGATCCTATATCATCCTAACATGAAAACATGTGAAGATCAATTGTTAGATGGAAATCGAGGGAAGATGAAAGGTTAATTGAGCAACCCGACGATACCGGTTTTAATTCCAATGAGACTGAACCAAAAGAGATTGAGATATCTCCAACACCGTACAACAAATTTTTACCGGAAGATAACGCATCACCAAAGGATGACGATTTGAGTGAAGAAGAAGAGACCACGTCCATCCAGTTGGAGAACTCTTTCGTGGTGCCACATGAGTCGACAATTTGACTGTAACAAATCTAAAAAATCTGGAAAATTCAAATTAGATAGCACTCACAGTGGATAATTATACTCACCCAATATCTGCAATTGAAATCTCTCAAACCCCTTAATTCTCATCTCCCATCACACCCACTTGCTGCTTTGACAAACCTTTGAGGTGGGCTGCTTTTCACACCTTTCTACCTTACCACACCTTAATGAAAACAAAAAAGGGAAAATTGGGAAAAGATGGGATTTTTGATTAAATATTTGGGGTTAGTGGGTTTTTTTTGTGAAAATTGTGAAAAGAGGGTGCCAATTACTAAAATTTCTGAAAGGTGGGGTGAGTTGTGGAGAAATGGGTTTCTAAAAAAATCAACATTTACCCTTCCCCAAAATGCCCCTCATCACAGTAAACCCATTTCGTTCCCTCCGCCCAACCATTCTTGAGCTCCAATCAGACGACCACTTCATCCCCTTCCCTCCAATTCTCCCTACCCCACTCCATATCCCCCCCCCCGCCAACCCCGCAGGTTACCCCACCCCCTCTGCGGTCACCCCCACCCCACCCCGACCCCCATATTTCCCCCCAACCGCGACTATCCCCCAAGCCGAGACTCCACGTACGGCCGTCTCCCTCCTCCAGGCACGACTGTCTCCCTCCCGGATTTTTGGGGGAGTAGTATAAAGCACAATTAAAAATTATTATGATTTTGGATTGAGTATTGGACCTTAGATAAATTATTAGGAGTTCTTTTAGAGAAGAAATTAATATTTAATAGTATTACTGGCTAATGTGATTGGATTAGGAAAAAGAAAAAAAAAAAGAGATTTTGACTTGGATTAGGATTTTAAGTCATATAGTGATTAAATTAGTAATGAGGTCTAATAGTTGGATAATAATTACACTAGGAATAAGGATTTTAGTTGTGTTATAATTACACTAGAAATTGGGATTTCAAGTCATATTAGAATTAGATTAGCAAACTATATAAGGGGGAAGAAGACATAAGAGTCTTCATATATATATTTTTTTGAGACAAAGGAGAGGAAAAAGAAAAGAGTCAAGTGCATTCTTTTGGGTATGCAAGCAAAAAGGTGGTGATTGATCTATGATAAAGAGTCGAATGCATTCTTTTGGGTATTCAAGCAAAAAGACGGTGATTGATCCAAGATAACGAGGAGATTCTTGACATGATATTGTTACTTTGAAGTAAAGATCTAAGATAAAGTGGAGATTATTGACATGATATTCGTTACTTTGAGGTAAGGGTTCTTACGCCATCTTTTCGTTTTATACACGAGATCTTTGTACTATGCTTTGATCCCCAAAAATCTATTTGTCTTTGAACGTATTGTTGATCATCAAGTTTATTTTTAACGTTACCCATAAAATTTGTTACTGTCTTATAACTTGCGTTGAGACGGTTCCTTATATTTCATAATGCTAATTTCTTTTAGCGCTCAGTATTTAGTTTATCGGTTCCATTCTCTGTTCATGGCCAATGAGCCGGTCTTTTTAGCGTTCCAAACCTCCAAGACCACTTGTCACGTTTCTATTGGTCCTTACATATTGTTTATACTATTGTATTTTTGTTTTCCAATCATTGCATTCCATCAAATTGGTCTTAACGTGTGAATTCCGAGTCTCCTTCGCCACGTGTCAACTTTATGTAGTCTCTTTTTGATTATTAACAATTTCCTTTCGTTTTCTCGATTTTCGGGCATTTCTTTTTGCCCAAAACTTCTTTTGACGATATCTCACTCATTCGACCTCCGATTGAGTTGATTTTTGTTCCGTTGAATTCGTATTTTCGTTCTCTTCAGTTTGAGTCTACAATGACTATTTTTGAACTTCGAATGAATATTCGCTATATTTATCAAATTACTTTGTGGGTGATATTTGTGTTTGAAAGTCACTTTTGATTATCGTGACTTATATGTGACGCGCCGGCTGCGATATTCGACATGGTATAACCATGATTTGTGATGCTTAATAATAAGCAATTGTGTATGTGACACCCACAAGATTTGGTAAAAATATTTTGATATTCGACTTATTGGTTATGTAACCCCTTTTTGGGTTGATTTGTTATTCGTGTTTGAATCGGTATTCGACTTATTGGTTATTTAACCTCCTTTTCGGTCGCTTCTGTTATTCGCTTGTGAAATTCGATTGAGTTATCTGAATTCCTATTTATTGGTTCTATTCGATAACTCAAATTCGTTATTCGTTTTTGGTAACCCTCTTTTGGTCAATATTGTTATTCGTTTGTGAAATTTGAATGAGTTATCTAAATTCCTATTTATTGGCTCTATTTGATAACTCTAGTTTCGTATTCGTTTTTTTTGCCCTCTGTGTGTAAGATCTTTTACTGGGCAATTCGTGCTCACCCTTTTGTTTTTCGTTTCCTTCCCCTTCCAGGCCAAAAGTAGCACGAAGGGAGAGATATTAGTGCAGCGGTGGGAATTGCTCTGGTTTCTGATATTGAGAATAGAGCTTATGATTTCTTTAGACGAAATATTGGTTAGTTGATTTATATTCTTTTGGATTCAGATATTTAGTCTAAGAGACTTGTAATAAAGTTTTGAAGTATTTTGGAAGTAAGTTTTTGAAGGGATTGTATATAAGTGTTGGATTATTTTTGGAGTTAAATATTTGAGATTTAGATAATTGTATTTGTGGTATCTAGATGCTCTGCTCTGCCTTTATAATAGTTATGTCATTGATGTGTAGATTTTGGTTTAAAAACGTGTTCGGACCCTCGGGTTTCGGGGCGTTACAAGATGTGTTGCTGTTAAATTTCTTTTCGAGCTAATTGCGCTATAACATGCTATATATGGGGGATAAAAAGGAAATTAATTGAAAACGTTTCATTTACAATATTTACCAAGTATTTACCAAGCTCTTCCGGCTAATTATTTTATCTTCACAACCCAAAAATAATATTAAGGCTATATATATATATATGGGAAAGCAGATATGTAACATATGTTGCTAGCCTTAGACCGCTTGCCTAAGGCTAGCGACTAAAATTATATCGTTTTGGTGTAACCTTTTTGTTCTGCTTCCCCCACCCTGTCATTCTCTCTCTTTCCCCCCAGTCATTATCTCTCTTTCTTTCTTCCATCAGTAGTTCAGCCAAACCAGATCATCCTATTGCCGGCCATCGTCATCGGCCAACCTCCACATGAGGGACCCACCAACGCCACCACTGCCACGCCTCTATATATCCTCTGGCGAGATCACCCATTGTCGCTTCAAAGAGCTTCCACACCGCTGACCCGCCATTGCCGCAGATCAGCCAAACCAGACGGCCACCGTCGCCAGTCAACTTCCACACCGACGACCGGTCATCACAAACCACTAATCCAGCAAAAATCTATCGAACCTCTCTCTTATCCCGAGATCAGCCTTGATGCTTCAAATAACCTCTACTCCACTGTCGCCTGACCACCGACGACCCACCATTTCCTTTAACCACCGCTGAGAAATTCATTTGACGATTGAAATCTAAATATTTCCAATTCAAAAAATTTAATTCAAAGTTAATGCATCCGATCTCTAACAATTTGAAATTCAGAAGAGGGGCGGTAAAGGATTTGCGCAATGTAATGGTGGCTGGTTTTCACTTTTCTGATATGGTCATGGTGAACTCGTGTGATGCATGCGTTGGTGGTTGGTTCTGCTGACGGTTGGTTGTATTGACGTGTAATGCTTCCATGAGGTGGAGGCAGAAGGTAGAGGTCGTACGCAGGAGGCGGAGGTGGGGTGTTGCGGCAATGGGTTTCTAGTATGGGGAAGGTGCATGATATAGTGGTGGTAATGGAAATAAGTGATGGTGACAGGGTTTGGGTGGTCGCGGTGGTGGGTTTCTAGAATTTTGGCGGCGATGTATTCTTGTGAGGTGGCGGTGGTGTTATGTGATGGGCGAGGGGAGAGAGATATGGTAGGGACAAGTTCTACAATGGCGATAGTGGTGGGTGGTCTCTGATGATGTGGCAGTGGTTTGTGAGGTTGCTAGCGACGGGAAACTGATGATGGAAGGTGGGAGGAGTTTGAGATATGTGTTAGAGAGAAAGAGAGACTTTTTTTTATCAAAATGTCATAGTTTTGGTTTCTACCCTTAGGCAACTTTCCTAAGGCAAGCAATATATTCGCTATTCCTTAGTGACGACAACATACATGAGGAATTGGCAATTGACATGAGAACCTACCTGCTCCTCTCTAATGAACAGTAGTCATGTAGTACGCGAATGGGAAAAGAAAAAGTATTGATAACCAAATTCTAAGATTCGGCACTCTCTCCCAGTCAAAGATACAAAATAGAGTAAATGAATGTTGGGCTTTACAAGGAGAAGTCGTGGTCACCAAAGTACCTAATGTCTACCTTTTTCGGTTCTCCTTTGTCTCAGATATACACTTGGTCCTTACAAACGGACTATGGAGTTTCTTCATAGCATTGCTAATTCTTCATGAATGGTACTCCGTCGTTTATAGCATAGTTGTTCCCACCCTATCTTGGATACACCTATAGGCCCATTGGGGGTCCCAATTCTCATGACACGTCGGCATATTCAACGGTCAACTTTTCAACGCTCACAAGCCGGTCAAAGCGACGCATGCTCAAGTCACGTGCATTTTCCCTTTGTGAAGCAACCTTGGTGTGCCTTCCCCCACCTTAGGGGGTCGGCCACCCTGGGGGGTCGGCCACCCTTGGGGGTCGGCCACCCTGGGGTCGGCCACCTACCTTGATGACCGACTACCATCGTTCGCGGTCGCGCACCGTAGTCGCGACTCTCGTCGCCCGCGCGCCATCTCCGCGACTCTCGTTGCCCACATGCCGTCTCTGTGACCTTCGTCGCCCGTATCAGCGTGATAGCTCCTTGACCCTCATCGCCCTTGCGCCGTCTCCGCGGCCTTCGTCGGGCTGCGCACCGCACTCTCACACGCCGCCGCGCCCTTGCACCGCGCCATCGATGCAACCATCCCCCCCTGGCTCTCTGTCGCACAGAAGTGCCCCCAGCACCTTACTCACTCTGTCGCGCCCATGCGCCAAAATCATGTTACATGCCCGTCGGGCACCACACTCTTTCACCACACCATGCGCACCTTGCTTTGGTCATGGAACATGCTTCGAACCACTCTCCGGAGTGTGCAGCATCCTGCAGGGATAGACGACTCCTACGGGACACTATCTCCGCCAGGGAGCTCTCCAACTCCCCTTCCGCCAGGTAGACGGCTCCTCCAGGATGCTACCTCGGCCAGTCGGGTAGACGACTCCTCCGGGATGCTACCTTGACGCGCTCCGAGTGCTCCGGCACAAGGACTCACCAGCGAGGACAGGCGACTCCTCCCGGACACTATCTCAACCAGAGAGCTTTTCAACTCCCCTTCCGCTAGGTAGACGGATCTTCTGGATGCTACCTCGGCCAGTCGGGTAGACGGCTCCTCTGGGATGCTACCTTGACGCACTCCGAGTGCTCCGGCACAAGGACTCACCCGCGGGGATAGACGACTCCTCCGGGACACTATCTCTGCCAGGGAGCTTTTCAACTGCCTTTCCGCCAGGTAGACAGCTCCTCCGGGATGCTACATTGGCCTGTCGGGTAGATGGCTCCTCTGGGATACTACCTTGACGCGCTTCGAGTGCTCCAACACAAGGACTCACCACGGGGATAGGCGACTCCTTCGGGACACTATCTCCGCCATGGAGCTTTTCAACTCCCCTTCTGCCAGGTAGATGACTCCTCCGGGATGCTACCTTGACGCGCTCTAAGTGCTCCGGCACTAGGACCCCTCGCAATGGGATGGGCTCACAACCCTAAAGTCATCACCGGTACAACCACTCGGGGGTTCCGACCCTCGCAGCGGGATCGGCTCACGACCCTAAGGCCATCGCCGACACAACCACCGGGGGTCTCTGACCCTCGCAGCGGGATGAGCTCATAACCCTAAAGCCATCGCTGGCACAATCACCGACGGGCTCCGGCCCTCGCAAGCGGGATGGGCTCACAACCCTAAAGCCATCGCCGACACAATCACCGGGGGCTCCGGCCCTCGCAGCGGGATGAGCTCACAACCCTAAAGCTATCGCCAGCACAATCACCGGTGGGCTTCGGCCCTCGCAAGCGGGATGGGCTCACAACCCTAAAGCCATCGCCGGCACAATCACCGGGGGCTCCGGCCCTCGCAGCAGGGATGGGCTCACAACCCTAAAGCCATCGCCGGCACAATCACGGGGGTTACGCTCGTAGTGCTCTGCCATGAGGACCCCTCGCCACGGACTCTGAGTACTGAGCTGCGAGCATGTCCGCTCATGTTACCATTGATCGTCAACACCGCCAGGGCAATGACCCCCGGGTCACTCCGGGACGGGAGCAGGTCCTTGGAGGGCATCGCGCCTAGTCCGCCTGGCAGTTGGCTACATGGGCAACCCTCACCGCTGTTAGGATCTCTACGCGTCTCTTGACGCATCTCGTGGGATTCAGTAAGGGCTTGGACTGGAGGCTGGGGCAACGGGCTACTCTGACCTTCTGACCATGCTACCGCGGTATGGTCAGTCTCCTTAGACAGGCAGAAGGATGCTGCAAGGGCAGGACAACACAAACTCGGGGACCGATAGTCCAACGGAGAATCGATACTTTGGGACCCCCTGGCGACGTGTCACTCCCGGGGGACGACACGTGTCGGCTGATGACACGTGCGCATGTGTGCCTATAAATAGTGGACTTCAGAGCTTATTTGAGGAGTTCTCTCTCATTTGACATTTTCACTTGCCTCGGTAAAATGTCAAAATGAGAGAGAAGTCCCCAAACAAAATGAGCTTATTTGGGGACATTTTACTCTCAGACTGCATCCTTTGTGGCACCTCCACGTGGCAGCGAACCCTTTTTCCTTGGCAACAATAGTTAAATTCAAAATTGCAGACTTGTAGATGCATGTGAATAGCATTCCGAGTGACTGTTACCACTACTATCTAGCAAATATGATTGAGCTTATGGTTGGCACTCGCCTTGAGATTGACTGGTCGGAGAAAAGAATGAAGAATGACGAAATTGGCATAAAGGTAAAAGTCTTTCTAGATGCACTTCTATTTCCATAAATATTCTTAACCCTTCTCGACAATACGGGAGTCCAACTCCTTCGGTGCACCTACGAATGGGATGAGCAGCGAACCGATAAAACCGATCCGAACCATTGAAACCGATGAAACCGGACCGATCGAATCCGAACCGTTGATAAGCTTGAACGGTTTGGTTTGAGATTTTCAAACCGAGGCCGGTTCGGTTCGGTTCACGGTTCGGGATTTTCAAACCGGCTATGAACCGAACCGAACCGATGACTATATAACCATTAAAAAAATAATATACCTTACCATGGTTAACTAACTAACCAGGGTAAATTTAATATGTTTGCCCTAAATAAAACCCTTATCTTCAATTCTTCATTTGCCGTAACTCTTCTTCTGCTCCTCTTCTTCTTCAGAGCACACCCACAGAGAAAATCAAACACACCCACATATAATACAAATCGACCATGAATGAAGGATTTCAGCTTCATTCGAGCATCATTGATGAATGATCTGGTGCACAATTTTATAGTTCCAGCTTGCAAGATCCAAGTTCGTCGACCACTGCCGCGATACGTGAAGATCGGGTCTGTTGACTGGGAAGTGCCGAAGAAGAAGAGAGCAGGCATCAGTGCAGTGGACAACAGTGGTGAAGCCGGCAGCAGTGGCAAGACAGCTCACGAGTTTGTTGGGTTTTCACTTTTCATTGTTCTTCCCCCCATTAGAGGTACCCAGTTTCATAATTAACCTCCAATTTCAGTTTCCAGTTTTTCCAATCTTACATGTTGAATCAATTGTTCTTAACTTCATCCTGTACATGTGAAGATGTTGGTGTTTGTTGGGTTTTCACTTTTCATTGTTCTTGATATATGGATTATAGTAAAACTTCATCCTGTACATGTGAATTTTCACACTGCACTAAGCCAATAATGCACTTACTGAACCGTTCAAACCGAACCGTTCAAACCGAGGTGTCTCGGTTTGGTTTGGTTTGAGAATTTGTGAACCGAGGTCCATTGGTTCGGTTTACGGTTTGACTCCCAAACCGAACCAAACCAAACCGTGCTCACCCCTACCTACGATAGCATGCTTCCGGTGCGGACGGATTGGCCACAAAAGAATCCACTATTACAAGTGGTAGAATCCCTTTGCCGACAAGCAGCACATATAGCTGGCCCTGACTTGTATCCTACCTTCATTCTGAACAGTTACCAATGTGCAGTAAAACCCTTCACGCCCTCCCAGACTCAGACTGGAACCGGGCCTCCCCTATCTCAATCACGAGGGATGAAACTGGTACACACCTCCAACACTATGTGATACTTTCTCACCAAACCCATCCACTGCTTCAAGCAAAGATGAATATTTAGCAACATCCCTGACATCTCTTGTTTCGGTTACAAATGAAAATGAGACCACTTAGCTGCCATTAATGATGAGTTGGAGGATCTCACGATAAGGGTGGTGAGAGGGGTTGTGATAGAAGTGGCTGATTTAGGTGGAGTTATTGAAGATTTAAATTTAAATCAAGACATGGATGAGCAAGAAGCAGCAATGTACAAATGAATTTGAATGCTCAAGGTGAATTCTTTTTGCTACAAGCAATGAATGCGCACAATGAAGAGATCCTATATCCACCTAACATGAAAACATGTGAAGATCAATTGTTAGATGGAAATCTAGGGAACTTGAAAGGTTAATTGAGCAACTCGAAGATACCGGTTTTAATTCCAATGAGACTGAACCAAAAGAGATTGAGATATCTCCAACATCGTATAACAAATTTTTACCGGAAGATGACGCATCACCAAAGGATGACGATTTGAGTGAAGAAGAAGAGACCGCGTCCATCCGGTTGGAGAACTCTTTCTTGGTGCCACACGCGCCGACAATTTGACCGTAACAAATCTAAAAAATCTGGAAAATTCAAATTAGATAGCACTCACAGTGGATAATTATACTCACCCAATATCTGCAATTGAAATCTCTCAAACCCCTTAATTCTCATCTCCCATAACACCCACTTGCTGCTGTGAAAAACCTTTGAGGTGGGCTCCTCTTCACACCTTTCTACCTTACCACACCTTAATGAGCCATTCACATCTCATCAGAGTATCCATGGTGGCCCAATAGACACACAACAACCCACTTTAACCCAAACTTGTCCACCTATCAATTTGGCCAACTTTATATTGGGCATGTCTGTCCTTGGGCTTTCCTTGCCAGGAATGCCAGCCCACCCCATAAATAAAGAACTTAACATAACATTCGACTCACCCACCATAATAGCCAAAGGGAAAATTGGGAAAAGATGGGATTTTTGATTAAATATTTGGGGTTAATGGGTTTTTTTGTGAAAATTGTGAAAAGAGGGTGCCAATTTCTAAAATTTCTGAAAGGTGGGGTGAGTTGTGGAAAAATGGGTTTATAAAAAAATTAACATTTCCCCTTCCCCAAAATGCCCCTCCCCACAGTAAACCCTCTACTTCGTTCCCTTCGCCCAACCTTTCTTGAGCTCCAATCAGACGACCACTTCATCCCCTTCCCTCCAATTCTCCATACCCCACTCCATCCCCCCCGCCAACCCCGCAGGTTACCCCACCCCCTTCTGCGGTCACCCCCACCCCACCCCGACCTCCATATTTCCCCCTACCGCGACTGTCCCCTAAGCTGAGACTCCACGCACGGCTGTCTCCCTCCTCCAAGCACGACTGTCTCCTCCCCGCACCCAGCACCGCCCCCACAGCCCGGTCCCCCATCCTCTTCGCCCAACCCCTTAGCCCCCAACCACCACTACGTGGTGGTCCTTCCTCCGTCCCCGCTGCTGTAACGGACGCCGTGTCGACAAAATCAAGGATCGTTTCATGCATGTCGCTTCCGAAGCTCGACGTTGGTGCGCGCCAGTGTAAAGGTACCCCTTCTTACATTTTTTGAGTGATCAGCATGTTTCTTCTACGTTTGTTCATTCGCGCCGCTGTATAGCCGCATTGTTATCTGTTGTTTCTGTTCTATTGTCCTGACTTTTTGTGTTCTTTCTACATCCTCTTGTGTCATTCTTCTACATCATTTTGAGTGTTGCTTTTAAATTAGATGTGCACCTCTCTCTCAAAGGTTGAGGTGAGTGAGTGCTTTGAGTTTAGTTCAAGTAATAACAAGTTAAATACTTTCTGAATAGGTGCTTGACGTGTACTATTTGCTTTAGTCCGAAGATATGTACATCCTTGTGTATGAGAGTATACATATGTAGCTTGTGTAAAACATGGATGATTTCCTTTTAAGTTTCATGCCATATACCCGCATATTTATATTATGCACACATGTGTTTGCTGCTGTCATGAAGTTTACTTTGGAATCATATGCCAATTTTCATGGCTAGAATCATAAGTTACATAGTGATTGATTAAGTTTTAATGGGGCACTTAGAGGTTTCAACACTTCAAAGTGTAAGGAAAGCCCTCAAAAGTTTAAGAAATGAATTTTTTAGGTCAAGATTAACGTGTCTTCTATTTTGGAGAAATTTCAGATTTGGTTACTCGAGCTAGATTCAGTTTAGTATAATTTGACATTTGAAGTTTAAGGTAACATACTTGGTTCTGTTGTTTCTGTTGAGACTTGAGACCAACAATATTGATGCAATTTCAATGAGAGGGAAGTGGTAGTCTTCGGAATTACTCGGTCAAAGGTTTAGTTTGTTGCATGAATCTTTCCGGTAATTCCTTCTTCTTCACAAGAGTGTATCTTCCCATGGTCTTTGTGGATTTATGAGTAGCAAGCTCTAGTGAAAAAGGAGTCCCTATAAGCTATGTTGATTTGATGAAGGATATGTTTGAACGAGCTACTACTAACGTGAGAACAATAAAATGGACTTCACCAATGCTTTGATTTTAGAAGCTTATGGTTATGCGTTGGTAATGGAGAACCTCTCTAATCGTATTTAGGATGACGTTCGTCGTTTTATTTTATTTGCGGATGATCTAATTTACTTTGATGAGGCTAGAGTAGGAGTGAGTTAAGTTAAAGTTATGGGGAGTACTTTAAAATTCAAAGGTTTTGGATTAAGCAGGAGATGAGATTCAATTTTAGTAAAACTAGGAGGCACTCCGGAAGATATTAAAATGGATGGGCACAAGGAGGGAGAGATTAACGAGGAGGATGCGCACAAGGAGGGAGAGGTTGACGAGCTTGTTGCCTGCAGGATTTAGAGCAGTCCGTTAAAGTAGAGATTGGCTTTTGGGTGCTTTGTGATTATGTTATTTTTTTCAAATTGCAAGCAAAGCTTTATAGGACGGCAGTGAGGCTAGCGACGTTGTAAGAAGAAGTTGATTTGTGACAAGTTTATTGGGAAAGACGATTTAGAGGTATAAGTTATGTGAAAGTACTTGATTGCTAAGGATTTGTAAGAAAACATGTGCCCCGTACCAGTCCTATGCTTTGATTGAGGGAAATGAAAGCAAAGGATTCATTTAGCCGAACTAACGATGTGGGATGAAGGCCTATGAAACTAATAAAAAAACCCTAGGAGGGGGGGGGGGGTGAATAGGGTTTTAAGACTACTTTAAAAATTAACAAACAACAAACATCAATCTCAGTAACTCAAATAAGCAAACAACCAATCTCAACACAAATGTAAAACGATAATGTAAAGAGAGAAGGGTTTAGAGATACTTGACAAGGAGAATTAAATGGTTCGGCTTGATATACCCACAAGTCTACGTCCACCCCTTCAAGGAAGTCCCTTGAAAGGCCCTAGAATCCACTAGTATGATCTTCCTTACGGGTCAAGATCGAACCTCTTACAATCCCTTGATGCTATGCCCACATCAAGAACAAGCTTTGACAAACCCAAAGCTCCAAAGCTTGACAACCCCAAGCTTTGATACAAGAACCTTTCAATGAAGAAATGTGTACAAGATTTCACTCTCAATAAGTAGATGAATACAAGTTAAAGTACTTGAACAAGAGAGATGAGTATATGATGACTTATGAAAGTGTATCTCTCTCTAATGTAAGCTCACAATAAATGCTCTCTTGAAAAGGATGAGAAATCAATGAAAACAAGAGAGATTTGAACAATTGCTTTGATCTTTGAGAATATGAAAGATAAGAGAGCTTTGAATGCAATTGATGAATGAAAACTATGCCCAAGAAGAGTATTTATAGAGGTGGGAATAAATATGACCGTTTGGGGTTAGGTAGGGCATTAAATGCGCCAAACGGTAAATGCAGTCGACTGCAATGCACCATTGCAGTCGACTGTAACCCAAAAGTAGCCGTTGGAAATTCAAATTTCCAACTTGCAGTCGACTGCAATGCAATGCAGTCGACTGTAATAGGCTACTAGAAGTATTGCAGTCGACTGCATTCCAATGCAGTCGACTGTAATACCTCACTGCCCAACTTGCAGTCGACTGCATTCCAATGCAGTCGACTGCATTCCTGAAAATGCAGTTTCCTTGTTTTTAAAGCATGAAAAAACTTTTATGCATGCAAGGGAAATCTATGGGCAAGTTCTAGGTATACAGTCATCGTAACGATCATCTCTCTATGTCTAGTTTACAAAGACGGAAATAAAAGCATGAAAACTTCAATCGACGAATTCCCTCTTTGATGCGTTCCGTTTGACACGAATGAAAGAACATAATCACAGGTAAATCAAAATTTTTTGATGTCATCCACAATGTTTTGGAGGCTAGATGGAACAAAAGCAACACTATGTTGCACTCTATGGCACATTCCTTGGTTCCAAAGTATTACAGTGTTGTGTGGCTTGAAGGAGGAACTAACGGAAATGAGAGAATATCCCCTCACGAAGATCAAGAGGTGTCAATGAATAGGATGAAATGCTTCAAGCGGCTTTTCCCAAATCAAGAAGATATTCAGAAAGTTTGTGTCGAGTATGGTGCATTTTCAAGTGGCTCTGGCTATTTCAACCAAGCTCATGTAATTGAGGCAAGAATGTACGAAGAACCGATATCGTGGTGGGCTAATCATGGTTCTTCCACACCATTGTTACGAGATTTTGCGTCCACCCTACTCTCACAGCCCGCATCATCGTCCTGCTGTGAGAGAAATTGGAGCACATATTCTGTGATTCAAAGTATCAAAAGGAACAAATTGGCAACCAGCAGAGCTGAGGATTTGGTATTTGTATTGTGCAATTTTTGACTTATGGCTAGGAAAAAGAAGGCATACACTGAGGGAGCTACAAAGTATTGGGACCTATGTAAGTTCTTTGGTTAAATTCTTTTGTCTATGTAGAAGACTCAACATTGATCAAGCATTTGTTAAGAGTATACTGAAATTTTACATGGTTGCAATCTTTTGTAGGTGGAGACAAGTTCGATATTGATGGACACGCGTTGACTGAGTTAGCAGAACTATCCCTAGATGAACCAAAGATTGAAGCGGTCACCTTTGATGACAATGTGGAGAAACAACCAGTAGAAGTTGATGAACTTGTAGGCGCTCAAAATTTGGATGTTGATCACAGTGAGGACGAAATGGAGTAGGCTGCTCACTGTTGCAAGTCTGCAACAAGAGTTAGCAGCAGGTTTTATCATTTTTTGTATGTGATACCGATACCTGATAAGTGAAGAACTGAAGATTGATAATCTTTTGTGTGTTATAACTTATAACTAATATACCTTTTGTGTCCATATGACTATCTATGTTCAATATCTGATCTTCCACTTAAACTTTTGTAACTCTGAAGACTGAAATGATGATATTTAATAGATGCCTTCATTGCCTTGGTGAGTTGGTGTTTATGAGTTTTTTTATCTTTTAATAAACTCAGCATTCTAATTTCTAAGATAACTCTGACGCTCTGTGTAAGCTGGAGATTTGTCATTCTATTCCTTGTATTATTATGTTCATCTTTGATTTGGTAATGCTCACTGGTCGACAAGTTCCAAGTTCAAAGGCTTGAGAGTGTAAATTGGTCGGGGGACTCAAGTGAATTACTCAATTCCATGGTGCAAGAAGGTGCATATGTGTATATGACTTAAAGTTTTGTCCTCTTCACTCTTCAGTTTAGTAGCTTGCCTTAAAGTATCTAATTTTAATCAACATGAAAACATACATGCATACTGTCTACAGCTCAACTGCTCAAGATGAAGATCATTGGCTGCCAAGAGGCAATAGGTACTTCGCCACCCTCTCTAATAGTCCAATCTAATACATATCTTGATGCTCTACCTCACATTTTTAGCATTCTATTCAGAATATTTATGTATAGTAATTAGCTATATATGGTGTTTGGTAGCGCACTACAGTAGGAATATAAATGTAATATATATATATATATATATATATATATATATATATATATTACGTACGACGTATCCCCGTACCCGTGTCCAACTTTTGGACGGTGTCCACGTATCCTATAATTTTGAAAATAGGCGAGTCCGACACTCGGACACGTACCCGATCCGGACACCGACACCGAGTCCATGTAACATAGGTTGATACATCTCGGGCTTTCTTACTTTTGGTAAAGCTTTTCACCAAATCCGACAACCGGACAAAAGACAGATGCTATTAATGCGGTGGACACTTTAATGTTATTAATCTGCATATGCCCCCCCTTTTTTTTTCCTTTCCTGGTACAATGGACTAGTAAGCATATGCCAAAACTACTCCGAAGTCAAAAACTTTAGATCCTCAGGGGTCAAACTATTGCCAATGAAGGGAAAATGGGTTGGGTGAGCTGAGGCAATTACTCCACTCGTCCGAATGTTTATACGTTGTGGAATACAGATTGCAGACCCAGAGAGCAGTACTTCACTACTCAGATCCCCAACAGACCCACTACTCAGGATAGATAAGCATAATGGTGGAAAGAATAATGAATTGATCGATTTCTTAAGATATGTGCAAAGTCAAAGCTACCACTTATTTCGGGACGGAGGGAGTATCATTCAAAAAAGATACTTCTGCAATAAAAAATTTGACTATGGAGATGTTTACCTTGTAGTTCTCCAATGCAAACCGACTATCAGATGGAATGGTTCCTTTGTTATATTTTCCCGTCAGAACTCCCGAGGCAAGTGGACTCCACGTGGTGAGGCCTATGCCGTAGTTGCTGTACAGCGGAACGTACTCAGCCTCAACCTGCAAAGAAAATATGTCGGCCATGAAGCACACAAAAAGAATTAGATACGTAGAGATAATTCAGCTCTTAGCTATAGCTGCTAAAACTGCAGATGTCATTGTACATAACAAAAGCATTGCAGTGACTAGTATTGCAAAAGCACCCGTATGAAAGCACTATATCCTCCCAAAATTAAAGAGAACTGTTACTCTATACGAGCCTAAACCCAAGCAAATCAGATTCAAATCTTTCTCAGCAGAAACAAAGATAGAAGGGGGAAACTCCAAAAACGTCCCCAGACTTCGTTGCTCTAGTCCTAAACTTCACTTTTAGCCAAACTAAGTCATTAGAACTATCAAACATTTGCCAACTCCATCCTTTTGTTACGTTTAGACATCCCTAGGCTCACATTCTAGGAAAAGAAGTCATTTCCCCAGCAAAACCAAAACTTATGACCAACATTGTATACTCAATTGTCACCAACTCCTCCACCTCCACCTCCACCGCCACTGCCACTGCCACTTGTGTACACTCACCCTCGGATTCCTTTTAAACCATCAAAGTCACCACCACCTAACATCACCGCCCACAAGCATCAGGGCTGTCAACTTCTACACCAAATACAGTCCATGGCCCTGCTTAAATACATCATCATAATTCTGAACCACCGTGTTAGAAACCGGCATTAGCCATCACCATCCTGATAATAGCCAGAAAAATCACATAATAGTTGTATATAGTATCACTACTAAACAAATAACAAAACAAAAAAATGAAGTAGCTACGTAAAGAACATTAAGTAGTCAGGGGAACCCAAAGCACCATACAGTGAACATTTACAAAGAGCAATTCCAATATGATTTCTAAGTATGTGTGTACACTCCAAAGTCAATGTCAGTACCAACTATCAGCTGAGAAGCGCTACCTAAGCACAATGGTTAACATATATGATGCATAGATATCTGAGCCTTGGTACTAATAAATTTGAAACTAAAGCTAGTATGCCTCTTCGATATTCACCTTGAATCTTATAAGCGATGAAAATTTCATTCACCAATTCATGAGGGCTGAGATTTATGGATGATTTCATTTTGCTTAAACAATAATAATTGATCTAATTGTTTACTCAACAACCCACAGATACCCATAGATTACTAAGGTAAGAAGAATGAGAGAAAATAAAGCTCGTCTGAAATAAAACAAGAAAATAAGTGGGAGGAAGACAACTCAGAGTACAAACCTGTCGCTCGTCGTCGGCCTTCGCTGCTTGTCGCGCTCGGAGCAGTCACCACCGCTCACTTTCTCTCTCGCTGCTTGAATTTGGCGGTAGCTGGGAACTGCAAATACAAATGTGGCCGAAAATTCAATTTAGGGTTTATTTTGACTAAATTTTGACTAAAGATTTAGCGACAGCCAATAGGGATCGCCAAATCAGACGCTAAATCCAAGTTTTTGTTGACCGTGAATCTTTAGCGACCGCAAGTTATGGCAGTCGGCGACCGCATGATTTGGCGGTCGCAAATTGCGGCCGCTAAAGCCCCTGCGTCTTGTAGTGACTGACCTCCTACATATCATTTTGCAATTTGGCTTTTGATTAGATTTGAGCACCTAGTCATCAATGTTGCGTAACGTATCTAGAATCTAGAACACGTACCATAAAACAATAAAGTTTGATGTACCCATACAAAACTAAGGCAAAACATATGCATATAGTTCGATTATCATAACAAACTGTGCACATGACTACAACCACTCATGCAACGCTCTGGGTCTTGACAGAGAGCCAATCTTACTAAAAACGGCGTACATCCAATATTTCAGTTGTTACAACTGAAGCAATATGCATGCCAAAGTACGGAAGGTCGTGAAGTTGTCAAAAAACACTCGATCATAAAAAGCAACAACAGATAACAGTGGGGCTATACAGCGACGCGAACAATCAAACGTAGAAGAAACATGATGATCACTCAAAAAATGTCAGAAGGGGTACCTTTACACTGGCGCGCACCAACGTCGAGCTTCGGAATGCCTCTACAGCGACATGCATGAAATGATCCTTGATTTTGTCGACACGGCGTCCGTTACAGCAGCGGGGACGGAGGAAGGACCATCACGTAGTGGTGGTTGGGGGCTGAGGGGTTGGGCGAAGGCAATGGAGGACCGTGATGGGTGAGGGGAGGAGACAGCCGTGCGTGGAGGCGGGAGACGGCCGTGCGTAGAGTCTCGGCTTGGGGGACTGTCGCGGTTGGGGGGAAATATGGGGGTCAGGGTGGGGTGGGGGTGACCGCAGAAGGGGGTGGGGTAACCTGCGGGGTTGGCGGGGGGGGGGGAGATGGAGTGGGGTAGGGAGAATTGGAGGGAAGGGGATGAAGTGGTCGTCTGATTGGAGCTCAAGAATGGTTGGGCGGAGGGAACAAAGTGGGTTTACTGTGGGGAGGGGCATTTTGGGGAAGGGGAAATGTTGATGTTTTTAGAAACCCATTTTTCCACAACTCACCCCACCTTTAAGAAATTTTAGGAACTGGCACCCTCTTTTCACAATTTTCACAAAAAAATCCATTAACCCCAAATATTTAATAAAAAATTCCATCTTTTCCTAATTTTCCCATAGCCAAACCCAAAATGCCTCAACTCAAATGTCACAAACTCTCCCTACACCACAATTTCCCTAGGTCTCAGAAATTGTTCTACCTACTTATGAAGTTGAAAGCATTCCCACAAATATCTTTTTGCCTAATCAATAGCCAGTAGCAACACAGGCCCCCACAAAACCTATTTAAACTCAAGAATGCACCAATTTCCATCCTCAACCAATGCTCTCTTCCCACTCTAGAGATAACAAATTTGGTAGTGTTTGATCCTTCACCAAATGCCCTTTTACCAAGCATAACAACACTTCAGCAGAACTTACTAGTCACAGTCCACACCGAAGCCCACACCTCCTCCTCGAAAGGACAACCTAGATCTAACTACTTTGAGAGAGACCTTTAGTCCTTTACTGGAAGGTAAGCCATGGAAAATAGACTGTATTTGCACAAGATCAGATCATCACTCCAACAAAGATTTTCACTGCGCCTGACTTCAAAGACTCCAGTGACGACACTCTATGTAGCTATGATTCAGCAGTAGAAGAGAGGCACATACATGCTGGTAAGGAAGAAACAACAGGAACAAAAGGGAGACACAAAATAAAAGTGGAATTCTAAAGTGGAAATGCTGCAGATAAGGAGAATAAAAAGCCGAAGCTGACTACAATGGATCACTCTACAACCCTCCGGGTGACCCTTTCCCAATTATTTACAATCACCCTCAGATTTATAACATCTCTAGATGCTTCTTCTAAAGCTATTTATTCTTTACAAACCTTGCTTCGTTCACATCCTTACCCTAATCCTAAGTGGAGAAGAAAATGCTTAGTTTGGATTTCGTAGAAGAGCTAGGTGTAGATCTCTATAGAAAACCAAATATAAGTAGACTTGTTACCCTTATTTCTGCAAAGAACAAAGATAACCCCCTCCTTAATCATCAACCACTCCCATGCCTCATGCAGAAAAAAGAAAAGAGTAGACCAAAATCAGAATATCTTTTGGTATGATACGAATCTTGTGGAGCGTGAAAGTATAGACAAGTTAATTTCACCTTGTTGGAAATTGGATAATCACAAGTAAAGAGTTTGAGGCGCATGATCGATTTTTTTAAGACTTTATTTGTCCCCACTTGAAATCGAGTTTGCTTACGGATTAGCAACAAACAAACCTCCAGGATACAACAAAGTCTTTGAGAATCTGCAAACATCAAATTCGAAAAATTCCCATTGAAATTCTCTTTAAAGCAGTGTATGTTTTTGCTATAGTAATTTTTATAGAAAGAAAGAGATTTTGAAAATTGCACTATTTTTAAAAAAACCTGAAAGGATGTGAAATTGGACAGACACATGTTGAAAAAAAAAAGTTGTAACAATTAAAAATAAACTGCCAGAAATTTATTTGAAAATAACTCAAATTTTGAATTTAAATAAATCACACATTTTCAGTAAAAACTATTTTCTCGAAAAATGCAAAATATTTTTAAAAAATAAGTCACATTTTTTTCCGCGACCACGGCAAGCGTGCAAAATGCGCCTAATAACGTGCCAAAACGTGCCTAAACTCGCGCACTAGCACGCAGTTAGCATGAAAACTAGCACACTCTAATTTTGTACATTGTAAAAGCATCTTTGCCCTTATAAACTATTTTCAAAACCCATTTCCATGCAATGTGGGACAAAAGAGTTTGTTTGTTTTCAAACAACTCACAAACCCAACAATCCCCCACTTGTTTGAAAACAACAAACAGTTTAAAAAACAACTATAGTCAAGACATACAAGAAACTAATATGCATACGTAAAGGTATCTTTCGATTTAAACGTTTCGTTAGTGCGAATAGCTCAAAGTTTTATATGAGTTACTAGTGGCCTTAGCTTTAAACTAATTACTCTTTATTATAAACCGGAGCTATTGCACACATTTAAATTTCTTACTTCGATGAGAAATTCTTAGTCAACTTAGCACTATTATGGCCTTGTGCTATATCCTGTTTCATGAACTCTCTAGAAAGTAAACCCAAACTTTCATAAGAAGCGGAACCATTTTTAAGTTCATATAGGTGAAGTTATGCTATGTGTTTCCGTTACTAGAACACATTACAAAATAGTCTCATACTTCATTAAGAGAAAACTCTCAACCTCCAAATCGTAACGAACAATACTGAATACTTGATTATTTAGGGGTTCGACATTATCAATACTAACAATCACACGTCAGTAAATTGTTTTTACCCTTTAAACCTTACGACTAGTCATTTCCTAGTGTTAGGTCGGTTTACCATTGCTGGTGATCAATTCAGTAGGTTTCAGCCCTATCTCATAAGATGTCATTCTTACTAGCTCTCTTGACAAAGGTTTTGTAAGAGGATCTGCCAAGTTTTTACTTGATCTCACATAGACAATTGTTATAACACCATCTTGTATCAATTGTCTCACGAATTCATGTCGTAGACTTATATGTTTAGACTTACCATTATAGGTACAACTATATGCCCTTGATAAAGTGGCTTCACTATCACAGTAAATAGAAATAGGAGGCATAGAATTATGCCATAACTTTATATCCAACAACAAGTTTCTAATCCATTCTGATTCCTTACCACTTACTGCAAGAGCAATAAATTCAGATTTCATAGTGAAATGAGATATGCACATATGTTTCTTGCTTGCCCAAGAAATTGCTCGTCCTGCTAGGGTAAATACCCAACCAGAAGTAGAATTATTATCTCCCACACTCGTTATCCAACTTGCATCGATGTATCCTTCTAATACAGTCGGATAATCATCATAGAATAATGCGAATCCCATGGTTCTCTTAAGGTAACCGAGGATTCGACCAATAGCCTTCTAATGTTCTACACTGGGGTTACTAGTAAATCTAATAAGTTTACAAACAGAGAAAGCAATATCCGGTCTTGTTCAACATAGCATACATTAAACTACCAATAACAGTAGCATATTCTAGTTGTGCTACTGTTCTACCAGAATTGCTTGCTAATTTCATATTTGGATCAAAAGGAGTACTAAACTCTTTAAATCCAAGATGTTTAAACCTAGTCAACATTTTCTCAATGTAATGAGATTGTCTCAAAGCATAACCCCCACTATGCTTCCTTACTTTTATTCTTAAGATAGTATCTACCTCACCCAAGTCTTTCATTTTACACATGGAAGATAGATACTCCTTGGTCTCATTCATTCCAACCATATTAGTTACAAAAATCAGCATGTCATTAACATACAAGCAAACTATCACTCTATAGTTAGTAGTGAATTTACAATAAATACACATGTCTGTACTGTTGTGCTTGAAACCGAAAGATAGTATAACCGAATCAAATTTCTCATGCCACTGTTTTGGTGCTTGTTTAAGCTCATACAGTGATTTAACTAACTTGCATACCTTCTTTTCATTTCCATGTAAGACAAACCCTTGGGGCTGCTCCATGTAAACTTCTTCACTTAAGTCCCTATTTAAGAAGGCAGTCTTAACATCCATTTGATGAACACAAAGATGGTGAATGGATGCCAAAGCCATGAGAATTCTAATTGAAGTTATACGAGCAACTGGTGCATAAGTGTCGAAATAATCAATTCCCTTTTTTCTGTCTAAACCCTTTGGCTACTAATCTAGCCTTAAAGGCTTGAACAAAACCATCAGAATTCTATTTTCTTCTAAAAACCCACTTACACCCTATGGGTTTGTAACCTAGGCAAGTTCATGAATTCATGGCAATCGGTCTGGGGTAAATCAACTAGTACCCATGTGTTATTAGACATAATTGAGTCCATTTCATCATCAATTGCTTCCTTCCAAAAGGATGCATCTCTTGATGACATAGCCTCACTAAATGACTTAGGGTCATATTTCAAATTTAACATAATAGGGTACTTGTTAATTACGTTATTATTTCTATCACCTTCAACAAGAAACACAATACTTTGAGAAGAAATAAAACCTGAATTTAATTCCTTCTCTTTCCTTGCTCTAATGCTTTTTCTAGGTTCTGTTGGCTGAATTCTAGAATCAATAATTTGACCCCTTTATTGCCTTTCCAATCCTAAAGGTTCATTTGGACCATTTCCTTGAGAATCATCATTTATGACTTCATAATCAGCAGAAAACTTATTTTTCAAAGAATTCTACATCTCAAGATTCTACTATCACATTAGACTCCAAATCAAGAAGTCTATAGGCCTTGCTATTTTCAGCATATCCAACGAATACACTTCTAATAGCCCTTGGTCCAAGCTTAGTCTTTTTAGGATCTGGAACTCTATAGTACGCTAAACACCCCCACACTTTTAAATATGAAAGGTTAGGTTTTCTACCTTTCCATAATTCATAAGGGCTCACGTTATTCCTTTTGGAAGGCACCTTATTATGAATATAACATGCGGTGAGTAAAGCTTCCCCCATAAGTTTAGCATTAACTATCATGCAATTAACCATTTTGTTGAGGTGTGTAGGGTGCGGAAATCTGATGAATCAAGCCATGTTCCTCACAGAAATCTGTAAAATCGTTTAGAAAATACTTCCCTCATCTATTAGAACGTAGGATCTTAATTTTCTTCTCAAGTTGATTTTCGACTTCTGCCTTATATTTCTTGAACATGGTAAATGCTTCATCCTTAGACCTTAATAGGTAAACATATAAGTACCTACTGTTGTAATCAACAAAGGTTATAAATTACCTTTTTTCTCCACGAGTTAACACCCCATTTAACTCACATATATCAGAATTTACTAAATCTAAAATGTTAGAATCTCTGTTAACGCTAGGAAAATGTTTCTTAACGATTTTAGATTTAGCACATACTTCGCATTTATCAAAAGAATCATTAAAATCTATCAAGTCCAATTTCTTCATGTTCTTTTAAGAACCATAATTCAAATGAGCCAATCGACCATGCCATAAGGAAGAAGACTCGACAATATAAGCAGAACAAGTACTTTTACTAATGCTTAACTTAAACATTCCATCACAAGAGTACCCTTTTCCCACAAAGCTGTAATATCCCGAAAATTTTCTTTTTTTCTATGTGAAATTAGTATTTTGAATAAATAAGTTTGTGGTCTTTTGCTAAAATTAAGAAAATGGTTTCGGATTGTTTCTAAAGTTTTCATTCGAATTAAAAGTTTTAATTCGAATGAAAACCAATTTTTGGTCGAATGAAAGTGGTTTGATTCGAATCAAAGGTATTTGATTTTTTGAGTTTTGGAGTCTGAAGGATTCGGTCGAATTAAAAGTTTCAAGTCGAATGAAAACCCGTTTTCGGTCGAATGAAAATATTTTTTCGTGTGCAATAAGCTACTGAAGTTTTCGGTCAAATGCAAAATATATATATACATTTAAGTCGAATTAAAAGTTTTAATTCGACCGAAAACTTTTTCGGTCGAATTAATTTTTTTTTTTGAACCATTTTCACCTCTGTTGGATTCGGTTGAATGAAAACTATTTTCGGTCGACCGAAAAATATTTTCGATCGAATGAAAACTTATAAATTCTGTCCCATATAAATAGTCATCTTATTTGCTCTCTAGCTTTTTTGGGTTCTCTATTCCTTCTTCCTTTGCGCAAGAGAGAGAGAGAAGAAGAAGGCTTGGGAAGTTTAGAAGTTCTAAAGTGGAGCTTAAGGTGAGCTTGGCTAAGGTAATGGTTTATTTTTGAAATTCAAATCAGCGATGGACCAATCGCTCATGTAAGTCTTTAGTTTCTTTTTGAATTCCGAACTTCTTCGAGTGGAGTTAAGTGATTCTTCTTCTCCATTTGTTTTGAGCTTTGCTACGAATAACTTGAACTCAATGCTATGACTTGTGAACTTCAATTTTCGTCGAATTTGTTTTACCTTAGAATTTGCCATATTGATATCGTTTGTTTCAGTGATTAATGATTTTCATTATTTCGTGAACTTTGTATAATGTTTGACATGTCCGGTATTTGACAACGGTTATTTTGAGATTTTTGTTTTGATAACCTTATGAGCTATGTCACCGTGTATGTGACTTATGTCCGACTTACCCACGTGAATTGAAACATGGGCTAGCTCAGGGGAGTTGAGCTAGAGATCGCGATCTTACTTTCTGAACCGGCCTAGTATGTCAGTGATGACTTATATGACCACTTTCTGAATGGCTCCCTAGTGTCTGTCTCTATATTCAGATATGTTTTGACATTCGAAACCTGGTTTGATTATTCATTCCGTTATGACCCTTTGTGCTTCCGAAATTTCGTTTCTCAGATGTTTTTGCTTTCGTTTGATTGGTCCTTTTAGCAACCTTACTGGGCATTTGGCTCATTCCTTTATTGTTTCTCCTTTCAGGTGATCAGTATGTGGTACTTTGGGATCGAAGGGCTAGCTGAGTGATTAAGAGTTAGCTACCTTTATTTCAGAGTTAGTACTGATATTTTGAGTGAAATGTTTGAGACAGATTGTTATTATTTAGGTTTTATTTTGGGAAATTCCGTGTCGGAGAACTTGAATTGTACAAAGGCTTAGGGCCACTGTGTAGATATTGATGTAAATAAATTCGGGGCGTTACACAAAGCTACCATTCTTTGACAAGATAACCTTGTCATATTCAAAAGCTACCCGAAATCCCCTTTTACAAAGCAAATCAACAGAAACTAAGTTCTTCCTAATTTCGGGTACATAGAGAATGTTCAAAAGACTAAATTTCCTTTCGAAGTGAAATCGATTTCCACAGTTCCATTGCCGGAAACTTTGGCACAAGTATGGTTTCCTATTTGCACCTCTTGGCCATCAGTCACTTCTTCATATGTTTTAAACATAAACTTGTCTTTGCAGACGTGAACTGTGGCTCGAGAATGGAACCACCATCCAGATTTCTCCATTGCCATGTTAACTTCAGAAATCATAGCAACGAGATTTTCTTCCACCATGTTTGCCTTCCATCCTTTCCATTGGATTTTCCTTTTCGGTGTTTACACTGCTTAGCGTAGTGACCCATTTTCCCGCAAACATAGCAGCTTCCTTTCTTCTTCTTTTGTTCTCCATCTTGGTTAGCTTTCTTCTTAAACTGTTCATCATTCTTCTTTACTTGCAAGGCCGGATTTTTAGACTGCGATCTGCTCCCATCCACATAGTGCACATTGGACTCAACTGGAACAGTAACCTTATTTTCACGTTTGCGTGATTCCTCTTCAATAAGAAGGTGTTTATGTAACTGTTCCGAAGTAAAATCCTCTGACTTGTGCATCAACTTCTTTCGATAATCCTTAAAAAAAGGGGGTAATTTTGCAATTATAGCCCCCACTTGAAAAGATTATGGAAGGTTAATCTTTAGGGCTCAAATCTTGTTAACAATCACTTGAAGAGCATGGTTCTAACACAGGTATATCATCAACCATGACAAAATCAAAGTACTGAGCAATAAGGTATTTATTTGCACCTTCCTCCTCAGCCTTATACTTGTAATCCAATGCACTCCAAATATCACGAGCAAATTTAATTTCGGTGAACAAATCGTATAGACGATCTGACAGCCCATTCAGAATATGTCAACAACACAGAAGTTCATCTTCTTCGCGTTTCTTCCTCTCCTTCTTAACACGGTCAATTTCTTCGGCATCGGGTGGAACACCTTCTACAGAAGTCCTTGGTTCCTCTGGTGGTGGCGACAAATCAGGATCCAGAATGTACGAAATCCTCAATGCAGTAACGAGAAACATCATCTTGTCCTTCCATCGAGCATAGTTGTTGCCATCAAAACGATCCAGTTTCCCCAAGTCTTGATTCATCACTTTGATTGACTCTGAATCTATTGAAGCAGAACAAAGTAAAGCCTTAAAATTGTTGGAAATTCGATGGAATCAGAATCACAAATAAAGACTTTGAGGCGCGTGATCACTTTTTTTAAGGCTTTATTTGTCCCCACTCGAAATTGAGTTTGCTGACGGGTTAGCGACAAACAATCCTCCAGGATACAACAAAGTCTTTGGGAATCTGCAAACAACAAATTCAAAAATTCCCCTTAGAATTCTCTTTGAAGCAGTGTACGTTTTTTGCTATAGTAATTTTTACAGAAAGAAAGAGATTTCAAAAATTGCAAGTCAGTGTTCTAAAAAGAACTGAAAATCTCTATTTTTAAAAGACCTGAAAGGGTATGAATTTGGACAGACGCAATTGTTGAAAAAAAATAGTTGTAAAAATTAAAATAAACTGCCAGAAATTTATTTGAAAATAAATCAAAATTTGAATTTAAATATTTTCAGTAAAAAGTATTTTTTCGAAAAATGCAAAATATTTTTCAAAAATAAGTCACGTTTTTTTCGTGATCACGGCAAGCGTGCAAAGTGCTAAGTGCACCTAATAACGCACCAAAACACGCCTAAACTCGCGCACCAGCACACGTGTAGTATGGGGATTAGCACACTCTAGTCTTACAACCAAGTACATTGTAAAAGCACATTTGCCCTTATAAACTCTTTTCAAAACCCATTTCCAAGCATTCTGGGACAAAGGAGTTTGTTTGTTTTCAAACAACTCACAAACCCAACAACCTCGAGTATCAGATAACTTATCTTCAGGAAAAATGAGCCTCAGGTCTCGAGAAAACCCTTTTTTTCTCAACTCCCGCCTCTCTTTTTGTACAAACATCTTTTCGGGTTTCTAGAGTTGCGCCTTTGCAACCCTTTCACCTTCAATGATACAACTATGCTGGAACAGTAAGTGGTTAGGCCAGGACCGTACAGTAAGTGGGTTACACCTCTTCTACAAGAGTTGACCCAACTGGTGTACTAGGAACCAAGGATGGTTTGTGGTTTGGCTGGACAGACGATGTCGACGGATCTCTATTATTTTTTTGTTAGACCACTCGGTATCCGGACACCATATTGGGAGCCGACTAATCCGAGTTCGAGCCGGGCAGGACCACATGGGCGGCAAAGCTCTCCCTACCAAGTTTAAACGCATCTGCATTTCCAAGGCTCGACGTATCTCTGTTGTATCAGGACAAAAAGTCTGATATTTAGTCGTGTTTCAAAGTCCACAGACAAACCCTTGGATAATTGGCTTCATCTACCAAAATATTGGCAACTTGGGTACGTATTTCAGCAATCCTTTCCACAGTAGCACAATCCTTGACGCTGATCGGTGACTTTAACCAGGTATCGTAATATTCGGACAAAACTTGTTTAAATTTTTCATGCATTCCTGGTCATAATCATCTCAAAAAATTTCTTAATCACAATCACTTGGTGGGTACCCACTGGGTAGGCCCCCCTTCACTTAGACTAACAATCGTGATGGTGACGTTTGCACCTACGAAAGATTGGATAGGTGTGTAGCCAATGCTCTATGGCTCTCAATGTTCCCAAATACACAATTTATGAATTTGGAAATCCAATCGTCAGATCACGCGCTTTTACTCCTTTATACAAGCCCATCAACTTCTTTTCTTCGGAGACCACAAAGATTAAAAGAAATGTGGCTAAATCACCCTAAGAGCAAACACATCATTAAACGTGCATGGGCTACAGATTGTGAAGGATCCCCACTGTATAAAGTTGCCTTATGGGGTAAAACAAAGATGGACTTTTCATGGATTTGAATCAACATAGATTTGGGAACTTGGAGCATGAACAGAGGATGCAATAAAATAGTTATACCATTTCCAAAACCAGATCCCAAACCAAGATGCCCAACTTATGGAAAACAACACAAGGGACAAACTAGAATGGTTACTGGACTGCGAGGAAATTTTCTGGGCACAGAAATCAATGCTTTGATGGTTATAGTTGGAAGGCCGAAATACAAGTTTTTTTCATACATCCACCATTATTAGACGTAACCAGAGTAAAATTTTATCCCTGTCTGATAAAAGTGGCAACATTTTTCATACTCATAAGACCATCTCTGATTGTTTACTTACCCAATTTAAACATATGTTTTACCCATTACCTAATCATGTAGAGAACTAGATAGTACTATTAGAACCAGTTATTAAAATGTGTCTTCCACCTCACCAAATAGACTGGCCGTCCAAACCCCTTTACAACAAGAGAAATCAAAGCAGATCTTTTTGAAACTAAATCTCTTAAAGCATTAGACCCCGGATGACATTCCTGCCATAGTCTATCAACAATGTTGGAATTTCCTTGAAAGATCTTTCACCTCTCCAATTTTACCTTTCCTCAAATCAGGCACATCCTCAGAGAGATAAAACAAAACTTTCCTGGTCCTAATACCTAAATGCTCGACACCTAACTCCTACCAACTTGAGAACCATCTCTATTTGTAACACGATTTACTGAGTCATTGCAAAAACATTGGCAGACCGATTAAAACCTTTACTCAATCATCTCATATCTGACCATCAAGATGCTTTCATGGGTGGAACACACATCAGTGATAACATCCCCATTGCTCAAAAACTCACTAACAAGATTTGCACTTCAAAGAAATTCAAATTTATATGATCCAGCGAATTAGAAGTTCCTGGAGGCAGTTATAAGACAAACAAAACTTTCAGAACATTTTATCAAACTGATGCGTCACCAGTGTATCATATGAGATCTTACTAATTGGCTCACCAACAGATCGTTTTCAACCAAGTTGCAGACTTTGTCAAGGGCACCCCCTTCCCCACATCTACTCCTCCTTTGCGCAGAGAGCTTTCAGCGTCTTTCAGAAAGGCTCAATCATCTAGATACTTTCCCAGTACTAAGGCTAGAATATGGCGCCCACCAATTAATCACCTACTTTTTCGTAGCTGATGTAATGATTTTCACAGAATTAATGAAAACAACTTGCCAACATTTCAAGAATATCCTTTGGTAATACTGCGATGAACCTAGGCGACGAATCAATCGAGATAAATCATCCATCGCTATAAGTCCAAATGCCACTTCAAAGGAATCACAAAAATAGGACAATGGCTGGAACTCAAATCTACATACTGCTTTGGCAAAGACCTCGGAAGCACACTGGATATGGTCAATCAAAGAAAATTGTTCTTATGAGAATTTATTGATAAGGTTAGACCGAGATGTGCTGGATGGAAATAATGTCTTCTTAACAAAGCAAGACGTGCTACCCTTATCACATATGTGCTAACATCTCTACTATCCTATCACAAGGAGTTATGTCTATTCCTAACATTGTCAGTAAGAAAGTTAACTCGATTCTTGGTAGGTTTCAGTGGTCAGGTGATGAAAACAACAAGGATATGCACCAGATTAATTGGCAAACTCTTTGTGCACCTATGCTGCAACGGGGCCAGGATTCAAGGACACAGACATCCTCAATAAAACATTCTTGGCCAAAACTAGTTGGAGAATATGGACAGAGCCCTAAAGTTTGCTTGTCGAATACTGCTAGGAAAATATTTCACCAGAACGAACTTTCTCAATAGTCCTGATCAAGGCATCTTCTCTTGGGATGGCAAAGCATAGTCGCAAGTCGTCAAGTTGTCTCTAGTAGATTATGCTGGCAAGTAGGCACATGTTCTTAAATCTTGATTTGGCAGGATGATTGGATCTTAAACACCAAGACTAAACCTGATTCAAACAAGACAACATTTATTAACCCTCTGGAAAAAGTTAACAATCTCATAAAAAATGGCTCTAGGGAAGAAAGACTTATTCAACAGTTGTTCCATCCAAGCTTGGTACATAAAATCTTGGCCATATACACATCTCGCCACATCCATTAGAAGATCAACAAGTATGGAAGGAAACAACCTCTGGCATTTACTTCGTCAAAAGTGCTTACTACATGTTATATAAGCAAAAAACTGTGGAGTTAATTGAATTAGGAGTTCTTTCGATAAGTATTAATTTGGATGCTAATATCTGGAAGGTGGTTGGTCCTTATATGTTCCCTTTAAAATGTGCGTACCCATTTGCCAAGCCTTATGGGACCACCTTCCCTTCCAAGCAACACCGGCGGTTCAAAATTATGTCAACAAACTTATGCCCATTGTGCCTAAATGAACCGGAAACTCTTGATCATTTTTTTTATCTCATGTCTAATAGTGAGACCCGTCTGGTATGGCGACCCCATTGGAATCAAAGTAGATGGCATAATTTTCCCTTTTAGGGAATGACTCAATTGTCTGGCTAGCCTTATTAATTGTTAGAATTTTCTCGAATAAATCATGAATTTTCTAGCATAGTATTAAATATCTCATCGAAAACTTATAACAGCTTGCCAGACAAAGGCTAAGTAGAGCCGGAAGTGATCTTAAAAACCAATCGCGTTCCGCAAAACTCAAACACAAAACCACATATGTTACCCAAACACATAGAAACAACTAATCTTCCGACGAACAAACTTTAACCCTCGTTTTATTATTCATAATATTTTTGACCTTACGAACAAAATCATGACCTTTACCCCCAAAAACAATTATCACCATCCTAAAAAAAAAAATTCGATTATAATCTCCCTATCTTATGCAAAAAAACTCGGCTCGGTGCACCTGCAATAAACCAGGAACCTATTTGTTGTGTTTGGCAATTTGTTTCTATAGGGAGAAACTAAAAGTAAGGGTTGGTCTTTCTTGCATAGATCATCAAAGTAAAGGGCGTAGGTGTGCTTCAATAACCACCTTAGCCTCAGATGCACATCAAAAGGATTTTGAATTGTGAGAAGATCGGCAAAAACAAAGAAACTTTATCACATCATTTTACTTAGTGACTCAAAGTTTCTACTTTCTCAGCTGACACATCATAGAAAATGTGGCGGCGATAATGTCCAACTTCTGTTATAACATTTTTTATATGCATTGTTATAGTATTGGCAGTGCCAAAGTCTAACAATTGAAGGAGGCTAGATTGTTAGCAACTTTTGCATGTCATGTTCACATAGTCGTATACGAGGACTGGGAGAATAATGTTTTGCTGGAAAAAGATCTACATCTTCCTTCCCTTTTGTTGATATGTATAGAAAAAGATTTGTATTTGTAGACAATCTGATAAAGAAGGTATGTATGTATTTGTATGTGCTGGTATATGGCATATAGATAGTAATGTACCTACTACGTAAGGCCGAGCTGGCTTGATCTGAAAACATCTTGTAAGCCACTACTTTTTAATGCAATTCTCATTTTCTACCCAAAAAAGAAAAATAACAGATTATTCTTAGGCTTTTACCTTCCAATTATTCTCTAGTAACTTTAAGGAAAGGTTTGCATTTTCACCCCGATCCTTTTCTCCCTTCTCATCTATCTTTCTCCACTGCCAACAACGACAACAACAATCGCCATTACCTTCCTCTCCTCTTAACTTTGCAAAATTTTGCTCACAATGAAATATGAATTCATGTTATCTATGGTACCACCATTTATATGGTTTTCACTGCGTCGAACCATAGACATCTTATGTAAAATGCCAATGACCTAGATTGCCATTATCAACCATAGTTTCATCAAGTGAGTTTGACTCCAATCTGAGAAAAGACCTAGATCTGAAAAACGACTGACTTTGGTCTCTCCGTTCGACCAGTTGGTCTCACAGTTGGGCGGTCCAACCTGGTATATGTCAGAAAATTAATGTTGTCAATGTCAAATCAAGAAAGAACGAAATTGATAGATCCAGTCCACTGCAACCATGACACCATCATCACATTTAGTTTTCCTCAAAGTGTAGTCATGAATCCATCACTGCGAAAAAAGATCGTGGCCAACTAATAAAAACATGTATTTATTATCGGAAAACATTTGGGGCAAAACCATAAAATGGAACTATTCATCTTCCTTGGCACTTAGACAGACATGGACATCTATGACAACCCAATGTTAGATATGTACAGTAGCTCTGAAGTTGGAAGATGGTAGGAGCGAATACTAAGCCTTAACTAAGTAATTGTACCTTCAATCTAGATTTTGCTAGGAGAGAGCTTGGAAGCATGATAAGCTTGCATAAGTACCCACTTTTAATTATTGACCGCGTGCCCTTCAACCTTTATTCAAGACAACAACTTGGAACAGGGTAAAGAGCAACATTATGTGGGTATATGATTATGAGAGGGAGCAAAGAATGAAGGTTTTGGAAGGGATTATAAGCAAGATTGCAACCATTAAGGATTTGTGGACCTCCTAGCAATCATAAGAAGGGGTTCATGGCTTTTTTTTTACAACACATTTCATCGATGAAAATTTTGTTACGCAAAGTTGCATTTCTAAGTATGCTTTTACCTATTGCACTTTTGCTTTATTAGAGTTGCTTTTTTTTTCTTTAGTGTAAAGAAATGTCGACCTTATACTTTATATAGGTTCTTTTATGTGCCATGTCCACAAACTAGTGAAGCTATTTATGAGGCTTTGTCAAAAACATCGCTTGATTAAAACATTGATATAAAGTTATTTATTATCATGAACGATTTTATAGTACAAATTATGGATGATTGTTGCTAAAACTAGATTGTAGTTCTTTGTTGCTGATGGTAATTTGATTCATATGTGTTGTTGAGCACATGCCTTGAATTTGATTACTAAAAATGGGATAAATGTGATACATCTGATTGTTAAAGATGGGATATATGTGATAAAAGAAGGCATTGAAAAAGTTAGAGGGAATTCAATCACAAAAAGGTTGGGAGTTGATTGTGCTACAAAGTGGAACCTAACTTTTTTTTGATACTTCAAACTGCTTTGGTGTATGACGATGTTTTTTTCGACTTAAAGCAAGGTGAGTCTCAACATAGGGCTTGCCCAAATGAAGAAGATTGGACTTTTGCAAGAGAGATATATGGAAGTTAAAGTTGTTTTATGAAGCAATATAGTTGTTTCCAAGGGGAAAAAAAAATCCTACAGCCAACTTATTCCCCCCCCCCCTAAAGTTTGTGAGATCATAATGGTGCTAAATGAGTGGCTCATGTGCTCAAGTGAGGTGATTATATGTATGGATAAGAATATGCTTGAAAAGTTCAATGAATATTTGGTTGGATATTTGTGCAATTAGGGGGTCGCTGTAGGGATCTTGGGTAAAAAATGGAGTTGACTAGGTATTATTTTGGCAACGGTCTGCCAAAAGAGGAAGAAACCAATAAGGTGTCCACACTTTGTTATAGTCGTCTTCATGAGTTCTAACCTAGAAAGGCTTATGATCACGATTCTTATATTTTTTTTTTACCCGTAAGAGCCTGTTGAGGTTGGACATCAAGATTCTCTTAACGATTTTGTTAACCCTACGGTTATTTAACCTAGGATTATATTTGGTTTTGATGATAACTAAAATTGATGTTTATGTTGTCTAACATGCATTGAGTTGATGAAGCAATAGGAACAATCTCATACTCATGCAAACAGATTATTAGACGAGCAACACGATCAAAGACAACGGAACGCATCAAAGAAGGAATTCGTCGATTGAATTTTACAACGCTTTATTTCTTTCTTTGTAAACTAGATGTAGAGAGATGATCGTTACGATGACTGTATACCTAGAACTTCACCATAGGTTTCCCTTGCATGCATAAAAGTTTTTCATTCTTTAAAAACTAGGAAACTGTATTTTCTGGAATGCAGTCGACTGCAAGTTGGGCATTGAGGTATTATAGTCGACTGCATTGGAATGCAGTCGACTGCAATACTTCCAGTAGCCTATTACAGTCGACTGCATTGGATTACAGTCGACTGCAAGTTAGAAATTTGAATTTCCAACGGCTACTTTGGGAATACAGTCGACTGCAATGAGACATTGCAGTCGACTGCATTTACCGTTTGGTGCATTTAATGCTCCACCTAACTCCAAACGGTCATATTTATTCCCACCTCTATAAATACTCATCTTGGGCATAGTTTTGATTCATCAATTGCATTCAAAGCTCTCTTATCTTTCATATTCTCAAAGATCAAAGCAATTGTTCAATCTCTCTTGGTTTTCATTGATTTCTCATCCATTTCAAGAGAGCATTTATTGTGAGCTTACATTTGAGAGATATACACTTTCATAAGTCATTATACACTCATCTCTCTTGTTCTAGTGCTTAAACTTGTACTCATTTACTTCTTGAGAGTGAAATCTTGTACACATTTCTTCATCTAAAGGTTCTTGTATCAAAGCTTGGGGTTGTCAAGCTTTGGAGCTTTGGGATTGTCAAAGCTTGTTCTTGATGTGGGCATAGCATCAAGGGATTGTAAGAGGTTCGATCTTGACCCGTAAGGAAGATCATACTAGTGGATTCTAGGGCCTTTCAAGGGACTTCCTTGAAGGGGTGGACGTAGGCTTGAGGGTATATCAAGCCGAACCATTTAAATCTCCTTGTCAAGTATCTCTAAACCCTTCTCTCTTTACATTATCGTTTTACATTTGTGTTGAGATTGGTTGTTTGCTTATTTAAGTTATTGAGATTGAGGTTTGTTGTTTGTTAATTTTTAAAGTAGTCTTAAAATCCTATTCACCCCCCTCTAGGGTTATCTTTTTGGTTTCAGATTTGATGAACATGTCAACAAGGAGAAAAAGTCTATTGTAAGGTTTGAATTTGATTTTTATAAGAGGTGTCTTGCCTAGGTTATTAGACTTTGATGTTTTTGCTTGGTGAAAGACTAATGGGTTGAGACACTGAAAGTTGCTGCTAATGGCTAGGGCTATTCTAGCTATTCCCATATCTATAGTCACATCGGTGGCTATATACGAACTGAGTTCGAGCCGAACATGGGTGTGATTGAACTCGGTTCGTCTATTTTCTGGGAAGTTTGAACTCGCCTCGTGTTCGTTTATGAGCTAGACATGGATGTTCGAACTCGGCTCAAGTTTGTCAACACAAAAGCTCGGCTCGGCTCGTTTGTCTAAAAAAGCAAATCAAGAGAAGAAGGAAAAGAAGTTGAATTCATCAAAAGACCATGCCGTCTTCTTCCACAACAACCGCCGCCGTTGTCTTCTTCCACCACCATCGCCGACGTTGCTGTCTTCTTCCACCATCATTGCCGCCATCGTCTACTTTCACAAGATCGGAGATCTGATCTGGGGTGATGTGTGCGCCTAAGAGTGAGAAAATGCTTGCGTGAGAGTATCCATGGAGGTGTGTGTCTATCTCTCATTTTTCATTGTGACAGGGGGAAGAAGAGGAGAAGTAGGAGTGGGACTGTCACTACAAGGAATACGGCCTTTAGCGACGGATTTTCCCGTCTCTAAAAGCCTAAATTCCGTCGCTAAAAGTTTTAGCGACGGAATTACCGTCGCTAAAAGTCCCTCGTATAAAAGGTCGTTGCTAAAAGTTTTGCGACAGAATTATAAAATCCGTCGTCTAATATAGAACGTTTGGCGACGGATTTATTTCTGAATTAGCGACGGAACATCCGTCGCTAATTCTATTTTACGTACTTTAATTTATTTTCTTTTTTACGAAATTAGCGATGGTATGAATCCGTTGCTAAAAGTTAAAGTCAATTTTTAATTTTTTTTTTAATTTTTTAATGCCCAAACCTGTAATAAAAAATTCAAACCAATTTGGTCCTATCCTCCGTCAACAATCTCAATATATCAAATGCACGATTAACAATCTAAAATCATCGATTAACAAATCATCGATCAATAATCACAATTAACAACCTAAAATTATCAAACAAATAGTCAATGTTCACAAAATTGTTCAAAATGTAGCTATCCGATGCGATTAATTTAAAATATTGTCTAATTACGCCTCAGAGTTCAACATTGGGGGAAAGGTTTTTCACAAGTGCTTTGATCAAACACGCTGACTTGAAAACGCATTTGCCCCATGTGTTGAAAGATTACAAAGTCTCCTAGATGGAGGTCATGTTGTTGCACGAATTCGTTCCAACCCTCTTCGAAGCAAAGAACCTCTTGGCCAACCTTCTTCTTCAATTTAACAAGCCATGACCCCTTGCGGCTGGTTAAAGTTGCTTCAAATCTCAATGTGGTAAGCAATCTCCAAAATGCTACCGGTATGGCCTAACATATTCATAATACAGTAAGACATGTAAGTTTTTTTTTTTTTTTAAAACTTTTAACACACACGAAAATACAGAGTAATCGGGATGACATACAAGTTCTGTATGAAAATCAGGCATCATGACCTTGAAGAAGTGCCTGCTGACTGAAACGTCCCTGTTCACCGAAGCAGAAGCCATTTAACCTACTTTAACATGAAAAACCAATCGATGATTATTCAATCGACGAGCATCAATTTCATAGCTGAATTAAATCTATCAAATTATGTTAAAGTGATGCTAAAAAAATAGATCCACAGTGAGTTGTAGCTAAAATGACTACCACAAAAATCTCAACTACGCACATCATCATTTCACCACCCAAATAGCCACCTATACTGTTGAACGTCACTCACATATTACAAATAACACCCCAAAAATCTCAAACCAATCACTGAATGAAACCTAACCTAGTGCAAATCCAATCACTGGATCTAAACAAAGAAAAAAAAAAAAAAAAAAAACCACCAAAGTTCAAAGATTTGCTAATTAGGGCTAACTTGGGGTAGTTACAGCTAATTTGATATTCTAGAACTGAAAAAAATACTGCTCGAATCCTTGTGAATGGAAAAAAATATGTTGGTGCAAATGATTAGTGGCTTGTCTTGTTAGTGTTGCGACAAAAGCAAAAGTAGTAACAAAGCTTTGTCGCTAAAACTCTTTTAATTGTTCTGGTTTGTTATTCCCTTGGAGAGCGTGAAGACCAATCCTGCCTTGTGCTGACACTAAGGAGCTTAGCTATGGCCGTTGTGGTGTAGTATATAGTTAGGATTTGTTGTGATCTATCAAGTGGGGTGGTGTCGCAGGAATATTATGTCAATAAAATGAAAGCTTCTAACCCCCCCATAAACTAGTGCTATGCTCCAGCGGGTAAAAGCTTTGGAATCGTCGGCTTCGGCTGGAATCGTCGACTTGTGTAAAAGCTTTGGAATCCTTTGTGATTCCAGGTGTACACCTGGAATCGTCGGCTTCGGCTTCGGAATGGTCGCGAACAGCTCCGGCGACAGCTACAAGTCGATAATGGCTTCCGTGAGGTGCTTCCAAGCTCTCGGCCGTAAGGTGAGATTCACAAATGTTTGTTTTTTCAGATTAGGGATTTAGGGCACAATCAATTTCTCTTAAAAAAACCCCACTTCTTACATTTAATACCGATTGACCCCCGAAATTAGTTCCAAAAATTCCAAAGTAGCCCCAAACGGTCGGACACTGCACATCACCGTGTCCAACACTCCTCGATGAAGTGTCCGACACGGTGTCGGAAAAAAAAACACCGATTGGCGGTGTCGGACACGTGTCGGGCGGTGTCCGGAGGGTGTCGGGGTGTCCGTCCGTTTAGGACACCAAACCCCCCCCCTAGGAGGGGTGTCCGTGCTTCAGAGGTGCTCGCTCTTCCATGTGCTTGAAAAATAGTGAAACGCATCTGTGGATTCTAGGTTTGGGGTCGGTTTCATATTCACTATAAGATAGTGACTTACTTTTGTTCTCGTGGTGAGTCTATTTTCCCCCATTATGGTCGATGTTATTGTCAATGAGGTATAGAATTTGTTTCCACTCCATACCTCACAGCAATCACACCCGGCACGTCATAAGCTACACCTATTTCCCTCCATTCACTCACTCACTAAACTCACACAGACAAGCACTCATTTGGGACACACATACACTCAAAACAGCTGCACAAATACACACTCATCCACACTGTTTGCACACCCATACACACATGTTGTAGTCCCTAAGACATACACCTCCGGCCCTTATTGTAGCCTGTAAAACACACACCATAACCCACCCCCCATCCCCCCGCGCTGCAGCCCTTAAAACACATGCCAAAACCACTGCTGCAGCACATTACACACCACACACAACACCACTGCTGCTACTGCTACACACACTCACTTAAACACACACCCTGTACACTCCTAAAACACACACACAAACACTCAATACAAACCCCTTTTCCCTCAATTCACACCCCTTTTCCCTCAATTCCATCAGCAATTAAACAACCTAATTCCATCAGTTACAAAATCAATTGCAATTAAAAATAATTGAAATTATAAGAAACATATCATAATTCCATAAACAAATTAGGGAACGTTCCAATTAGGGCAAATCGACATAAATCAGAACTGAAGAAAATTAGGGCAAATGGCGCTTAAACATGCATTAAAGCAAATTAGGGCAAATGGACATACATAGAGGTGGTGAGGCGGCGGAAGTGTTGGTGGCGGGGGCGGCAATGAAGGGCCTTGGTGGCGCGGTAGTGGGGGGAATTGGTGGCGCAAAGTTGGTGGCACGCGGATATGGAGGGGCACGACGTCGGGGGAGGGGGAGGTGATGTCGCCGGAGGTGGGTCGTCGGAGATGGAGAACGCCAATATCGCCGGTGAGTGGGTGAGAGTGAGAGACAGAGAGAAACGGGGAGAGTGAAAAAAAGACGCAGGCGTTTTATGTAAGGACTTTTAGCGACGGAATGACACCGTCACTAAAAGCCCGTCGACAAAAGATATATTTAACGACGGACTTTTTAGCGACGGTAACTTTCTGTCGCTTATAATGTTTTAACGACGGACATTTTACAAACGGGTTTATCCGTCGCTGAAAGACGTTTTAGCGACGGAAGTAATTCCGTCCCTAAAAGTCTGTCGCAAAATCCTAATTTTCTTGTAGTGTGTGATTTCATTTTTCATTGTGACAGAGAGGGAAGAAGAGGGAGTGCGGCCGTGAGGTTTCAAGAATATGTTAGGGTTTTCTAAATGGATAGGAAGAGGAGTTGGGCTGGGCTTTCTAGTTGCACTCTAAATTTATGACTTGGGCTACATGCAATGTAAGAATTGTTTGGGTATATTATTGGGCTTTGTTGCCTCAATGCCTTAAACATAATATTCATATATATATATATATATATATATATATATATATATGTGTGTGTGTGTGTGTGTGTGTGTGTGTGTGTATAATATAATATTCATCTTTTAAATATAAAAATATAAATTTATTGTATAGACGAGCCGTTCACGAACACATTCGCGAAAACAATTTGAAGTGTTCATGCTCGGCTCGTTTAATAAACGAGCTTTGAAAGGAACGAACCACGAGCTGTTCTTGAACAATGCAGTTCATTTACAGCCCTACCCGTACGTGTTTCTTTTTGGTCATGTCCAAAAGTTATTTATATTAGTATCCCAAATCTCATCTTCTTCCTGAAACCTTCTTTCGGACAAAACAAATCCCATCTCCATGGTTGGCAAATTGACGGAAAGAAACATTAGGGATGTAAAATTCTCTGTCGTTACTGACTTGTTGCCGACAAGATTGCACTTGATTTTTGTTGACATTTTTGCGATTGATTTCCTGCTGAAAAGAACAATGAATACAAGAAGTACCAGAACTTTTTGGTGTTAAATCTTATGCAATTGATATTTGATCTCCATTCTAGTCAATTTGAGCTCCAATTAATACACTATAATGACTAGCGACAAAAATATTGTTCAAATAACAAAAAATAAGCTCCAACATCACTTTGGAACTTTAAAAACCTTTAAGTTTTTCATCTCTTGATTTTTTTTATGCACCATTAGTTGGGCCATAGTTCATCTCCATCCAAGTTATTGAAGATAGCAATAAATATGTGTACACATATATGAAAGAGCCATAGCTCATTTCCATCCAATTTTAACACACTTGCCCATCATTATCCGTGTAATTACACACTTGCCACCAAAAGATTCTACCCGCCAAAACACATGTTACGATGCATCTTTTGACTTCTTGCACATCTTGCTTTCCACTCTCATCCCCTCTTTTTCCCAGAATTTTCCTCTCATCAGCAACCTCCTTGCTCCCAAACGCAGGTAACCTGATTCCTTTCTTCAACAACTAGTTCCGTTTCTCTTCAGGAATTTTGTTGTAAATTTGTGATGTTTACTTTGTCCAGTTCTATTCTAGTTGATTCTTATTTTCGATTGTCAGTTCTAAAAAGAACTATTACTGACGAGCTACCGCAATTGCACCTAATTTTGTCAATTTTCATTTCTTCCTCTTTGGTTTGTGTGAAGATGGGAGATTTTTTCAGATGTGCATATATAAGGCTAAGCTGAGAGGATGTTGTCAGATGTTGAGGCTTTCACTGGTGGTGCGGTGGTGCCTCCATGCCCAAAAGGCCTGGGTCTTTGAGAGGTCCCCGTAAGTTGAATCTTTTGGTTTTCATTTTGTCAATTTCCAAGTCTTCCTCTTTGGTTTGCGTGAAGACCGAGGACGGTGAAAGAAACTAAAATTTGTGTCTTTTGATCAAGTAGGCTTCATTGGGAATAGCTTTTGGCATCCTTCTTAATGCTTTAATATACTTTGTGTTTGATTGCTCAGAATATGGAGGAGAGGGAAAGGAATTAAAGGGTTTGTGTATTTATGGTTTCTCGATATGGTGTGTTTCATTATTGAAGGTTCTTAATATAATAAATTGGATTAGTGGTTTTAGGGTAAACTAATAAAAAATGGATAACTGCTAAGGGGATTCATGTGTAATTGTAGATCTCACGCCTTTCTTTTTGGGAAGATTTCTTGTTCTGATAAGTTTGTGTGGCAATTTTCAAGTTCATCTTTGAATTTTGGTTAATAAAGTCAAAACAGTTAGACTTGCCTAATGCTAGCGCCTAGGAAGCACTGACACCTCTTATAGGATGAGGTATGGTGTCCGACACCTCGACACCTCACCGACACCTCCGGACACGTGTCTGACACCACTAAGCGGTGTCCGAATGGATATATTTATTTTTTAATTACCGGACACCGTGTCGGACACCTCTTGAAGAAGTGTCGGACACCTTGTGAAGAAGTGTTCACTCGTATGGGACCAAAATACAATATTTCAAATTTATTTGAGAAATAAATATGGGGTTTTTTAGAAATGAACTTTTAGGCCAAACCCTAATCAGATTGACCCAACAAAAGGTACCTTCTTCTTTCTCTCTCATCACTTTGTCTTTTCCTTCTTTTTGTTGCCCAAAGCATCCAAGCTTGCCCGTCTAGAATAAGACAGGTCAACATCTCCGACCTCATTTACAGACCATCTGACTATATAAAAACCTCTCCATCATGCCTTTGGTCTCATGTCTTTTCTCCTTCTCTCTTGTTATTATTGGGACTCTAATCTTGATACTGTTGAGACATTCAACTGCTTTCTTGTTGCCGACCTTTTTTCTTGTTACTGTTGAGACTATTTCATGTTACTTACTTTCTTTCTCATCCATTTTGAACGAAATTTAGTTGCTCCAATTGAGATGTGTGTGTGTGTGTGTGTGTATATATATATATTAAAAAATTCAGCGGTGTCCTGCGGTGTCCAAAATCTGATTTTTTGAAAATTGCGGTGTCCGGTGTCCCAGTCGGTGTCCGTGTCCGTGCTACCTAGGCTAGCGCACACCTCAGCTTGTGGAAGGCTAATATATTTATTAGGGGAAGGCAATTTTGATGAAGCCATTCAAGGGTGTTTTGGAATCTTCCACAGTGCTACCCCAGAGGATTTTGTTCGTGTTGTTGATCCAAATGTACAATTTCCTTGATTATGTCCTTGGCGCTTATGTATATATGCCAGGGACAAACATCTATAAAACCACAGCAAAGATGTACATCATGCACAAGGATTTACGAAATTGTAGACTTGTGGTCATTTTGAAAACTGCAGAAAAGAACTACATGTTGCCTATTATTGAGATTGTTGATTGTCAATGTTGTGAGCAGAATGAGGTAATTAAGTCAACAGTGAATGGGGAACGTAATGATATCATGCTCCAAGGCCAATACTATCAAGATTTGTCTACATTTCAGCTAACTCTCTGCTAACTTCAATTTCGCTGGACTACTTTGTATGAGATAAGTCCCAAGGTTCCACAGATAATGTTTTCAAATTTGAATCCAGGCCACTGACATATAAACAATTACCTTTTCAGCCTTCTTTACTCCCCCCCCCCCCCCCCCCCCGGCAATTTTTAAAGGGCTATTGATTACGTCTAAGGTGCCTTAAGTATAGACAATTCAATGGCCTTAATCATTTGTATTGTAGTGGCTCATTACTTGGGTAATCATGATTAACACTACATCAAGCAAGTAAATTCTAGAAAGAATGAGTATGATTGCTCATTGCTGTAATTGTGCAATCATTTCGTACTCTACCAAAGAAAAAAACTTTATTTTAGATAATGGTTTCCTAGGCAATCAATGAGTTTTGCTGTTGGAATTCCGTATGATTTGACTGTACAACTTTTTGTATTCTTTATTGATCCGCAAAGAGAAGTTCCACTTTGAACGGCATGTGGGTGTGAGCGTGTTTGTTCAAACTTTTGTATAGGTTTGGGTGTGTTTGCTTCTGGTGATCTGCTGAAATTCTTTTACACTTACATGTTCTTGAAGTGTGAATTGTTCATGGCCATCTGAAGCAGCATAAGCTTAAGGTCACGTACAAGAAGTACCCGTTCTCTTTGGTGAGAATCTGGTCACTGGTCTTGGAACCAAATACAGTTTAGGAGCTTAATTTACAAAGAATGGTTTACGTTTTAATTGGTGGTGTCTACGGGCACAAGGACAAGACTGATGCTACTTGATTGTCGGAGTTATTATATCTATTTGTTTATACATATGTGTGCAAGTGTGTACTGTCAATTTTTGGGCATCCCAAGATCATCTCCAAAGTACCCATCCCTCTCCATTTGCTCAGTCCACTAATTTATTGTGCATATTCGCTAGGTTTTTTATGCTCATGTGGAATCAAATTGTCACTTAAGATATTGAATTTCCTATCTGATGATATTCTTGTGTGGGATTCTTTGTTGCTTTAAGGTCTCCTTTCATCTTATGGGACGTAAAATTTATATCTGGATTGCCTTATTAAAATATGGTGATTTTATTCTTAAGGAATCGTGTGCAACACATATAATTATCTTCGTTATCAAGCCTAAAATGAGGATGCCTTCCAGATAATCTGAGAAGTACAATGGTTTTTCCCTTGTTTTGTTTGCTTTTAAGAATGAGGAAATTTCTCTTTTTCAAGCTGTTATGATTCTCTAACACCCGATGGGTAAACGGAAATAACTTTTTTGTAGTAAAAAATGCATTTGAGTACTTCAAGTGTCCATAAGTGGCTTTGCAACAATTTCTCAGTTATGTGCCAAAGGAGGCTCCTTCCAAATTGTTTTGTTTTAGCCTCTTGGAGCTATACAGGAAAGTATTGCACCAGAGGAGATAGTAGCTGATGCTTAAGTCATGCAAAAGGTCGATCCTATATCGAGAAGGCTGGTTCTCTAGGTGTCCATCTTAAGGATCCTGAATCGGTTGAAATACCTAACTATGAACCCACATCTCCCTGCTTACACCCTAAGTACTGTTATCTATGTTAGGAGTGGTGGGTTCATGGTTTACAGTCGTAGGGACTTGGTTTACATATTGATGAAGATCACAAAGTAAAAATCGATGTCTTCGGTGGGCCTTTAGCTGAACATGTTCGGGCAAATAACAATTTGCAAAACTGGGAACAGAAAGAGAGAGTGAAGAAGGTTCTTTCTTCTTAACGGATACAGGCAATTTCTTGTGCAGAATGCCAAAGACCTTTGAGACAGAGAGCTGCACAATATGTAGAATTACTAGAACAGTATAGTAATCGTATGATGTATTGTTTCTCTAATTTTTGGATGTCTAGTAGATGTTGTCTCTATTGGACATGTTGCACAGAGATTGCACACAGTATATCCACAAAGAAGAGGAACCATATTGTTGAGCGAACTGCTCAGCTTAATGTTGTCACTAGCAAGCTTGCAGGTTACACAGCTAGATAAGTGAGATTTTGGGCTCTAGGAACCTATATTGTGTTCACTACCAAGTCTTTTCTGGTAGGAATTTCTATCAAAGCTTGCAAAACATTCTTGTTATGCTATTTATAATTGTCGGGGTGTCCTTATCGTATCAAAGCTTTTTGTGTGTATGAAACTTGCTTCTGCTGCTACTGACACGTTCTGTAGAAAAGGCATGTCAAAAACAAAAGATAATATTGCTGTTGGAAAGACGGGTCACAGACTCGCAAGTATGTTGGAGGAGGTTTTCTTGTGGCAGTATCGATAAATTTGTATATGTATGGGCAATTTTTATGAAACCCGGTTCAATTTGTAGGCTTTCTTTGCTTAGCATTTTTTGCTTGTACCTGATTGAATGGCCTAAAAGATACTCAATATATGCGTCACCTTGTGAAGTTTCGGTTGCAATTCAGTATGTGTCTTATTTATTTATGATGTCCATGCTGCCTGCATTGGTAAGACATTCTTATACGGTTATTTGGTAGACGTCCGCATATATTCTGAATGATTATAAGGTAGGTTGCTCGGGTGCTGCTCTGGAGAACTGGGGGATATTTTGCTTTACGAGGCGAAGCCTGAAATTACGTAGAAAGATTTGCTTTTTGTAGTTCTTTGAACCAAAGGACTTCCATATTAACACATGAACTTGTAAATGCAAAGTCAAGAACATCCTGCATACTTGTAAAATACATTCTGCTGCATTTAAATTAACTTCTTCATACATACTAAGCTTACTTCAAGAAGTACAAAGGAGTTGAAACACCAACTACCCCATGATTGTCAATCGACCTTAAAAACGGAAAAAAAAAGTTGTTATGGAGTGTATAACTCAGTAATAATGAGAGCATGTATAGCTATTTAGAGAATTCCGTTCAGTGCTTTTAGTTAGCTTAGAAGAATGAAGAGAAAGAAGATGAATCCTGTCGAGTTCCTGAAGTAAAAACTACAAAGTGAAGTTGCTTATCTAATGAAGGTTTCTGCAACTGTGCTTAATCTAATGAACCTAGAAGCAGCACCTCTTTCAATTAGCACCACATTTTTCCTCAATATTTACTTTCCACTTAATGCTACAAGTGGATCTGGTCAACTTTCGTGCAGTAGCTTAAAAGGTAAACTTAGTCCTTACATATCGTTATATGCACCTTTCTTCTTGAATGTTAAGCAAATATGGTATAAATTCAAAACTAAGCAGAGCATGCACAATTTGCTGTTATATTCACAATCTTATAATCGACTTACAAGAATGAGATGTTTAAAGACTTAATCACATCAACTTTTAACCACCCCCAACGTGGAATTTACGAAATGCATATCTTTAGAGGTTGTCGGATCCAAACTTGTTGCTTGGTGAAAAACTCAAAGTGAAGTTAACAACACTGAAGTCGATCAATCGACAATTATTTTTGTTCAAGAAGCCACCACCTCATAAGGAAGGTAACAAAAATGACTATCTTAACTGCTGAGATCAAACCTCTAAATAAACTCCTTCTCAATTCATTCATATATTTTCATTGAATAGTTTTATTATTTATCAAAATACCCAGGAAGACAGCCACGCGCGTAAAGAACTTTCAAATGAAACACAAGATCCAGAAAACATAAAGACACAAACTTTGCTTAGAAATGGATAACCTTTCATGTGTAATCGTAGATTTGACGCCTTTGTTTTTGGGGAGATTTCTTGTTCGGATAAGTTCATGTGGAAATTTGTAAGTTCCAAACTTTGATTAGAAATGGATAACCTTTCATGTGTAATTGTAGATTTGACGCCTTTGTTTTTGGGGAGATTTCTTGTTCTGATAAGTTCATGTGGAAATTTGTAAGTTCCAAACTTTGATTAGAAATGGATAACCTTTCAGGTGTAATTGTAGATTTGACGCCTTTGTTTTTGGGGAGATTTCTTGTTCTGATAAGTTCATGTGGAAATTTGTAAATTCATCTTTAAATTTTGGTTAATAAGGTCAAAATGGTTGCAGGGAATGAAAAGAATACGAAGCACCTGCTAGACTTGCCTGATGCTAGCACACATCAGCTTGTGAAAGGCTAATCTATTAGGGGAAGGCAGTTTTGATGAAGCGATTCAAGATTGTTTGGGAATCTTCCACACTGCTACCCCTATGGATTTTGTTTCTGCTGTTGATCCACAGGTACAATTTGTTCAATCATGTGCTGCTTTATGCAGATATGACAGGAACAAACATCTATAACGCCACAGGAAAAATGTACATCAAACAACAATTTATGAAATTGTAGACTTGTGGTCATTTGGGAAACTGCAGAAGCGAAACTACTACATGCTGCCTTTAAGATTGTTGATTGTCAATGTTGTGAGGAGAATGAGGTAATCAAGTCAACAGTGGGGGTTCTTAACGCAATGAGATCATGGTCCACAGCCAACATTGTCAAGAAGATTATCTACACATCAACCACCAGAATGGTTGTCCTTCAACCTCAACTGCCTCCACCTGAGTACATTAAGAGCTTTTGAATGGATGAGCACTTCGGAAGTTCTTCCGTATTTTCTTGGCCCCTTTAATCCCTGTTTCACGAGCCTATCGGAAGCAAACACTAAATACGAGTTTGGTCTTTTGGCTACATTTCAGCCAACTCTCTGCTAACTTTAATCTCGATGGAGTATTTTGTATGAGATTGCCAGCTCGTGCCTCTCGGTCTTCTGGTGTTAGTGATCCGAGTAAGAAGCTGTTCTTGCTAGAGCCTTTAGCTTGGAGTAAAATTAGCTCAGCAGTTAGCAATGGGAACATTTGATTTTATAGAGAAGCCTTAGGCCAATTGGGCTGAATGTGGTAGACTACAAGTTATTGAAGATAGCAATTACACACTTGCCACCAAAAGATTCTACCCGCCAAAACACATGTTACAATACATCTTTGACTTCTTGCAGATCTTTATCATGGGCTTCAACTTGCTTTCCACTCTCATCCCCTCTTTTTCCCCTCTTTTTCCTCTCATCAGCAACCTCCTTGCTCCCAAACGCAGGTAAGCTGATTCCTTTCTTCAACAACTAATTCCGTTTCTCTTCAGGAATTTTGTTGTAAATTTGTGATGTTTACTTTGTCCAGTTCTATTCTAGTTGATTCTTATTTTCGATTGTCAGTTCTAAAAAGAACTACTTCTGATGAGAGGAAAATTCTGGTAGGAATTTCTATCAAAGCTTGCAAAACATTCTTGTTATGTGAAGATGGGAGATTTTTTCAGATGTGCATATATAAGGCTAAGCTGAGAGGATGTTGTCAGATGTTGAGGCTTTCAATGGTGGTGCGCTGGTGCCTCCATGCCCAAAAGGCTGGGTGTTTGAGAGGTCCCCGTAAGTTGAATCTTTTGGTTTTCATTTTGTCAATTTTCAAGTCTTCCTCTTTGGTTTGTGTGAAGATGGAGGGCAGTGAAAGAAACTAAAATTTGTGTCTTTTGATCAAGTAGGCTTCATTGGGAAAAGCTTATGGCTTCCTTCTTAATCGCTTTAATTTACTTTCTTTTTGTGTAATTATGATTTCTCGATATGGTGTGTTTCATTATTGAAGGTTCTTAATATAATAAATTGGATTAGTTGTTTTAGGGTAAATTAATAAAAAATGGATAACCACTAAGGGGATTCATGTGTAATTGTAGATCTCACGCCTTTCTTTTTGGGAAGAGTTCTTGTTCTGATAAGTTCGTGTGGGATTTTTAAGTTCATATTTGAATTTTGGTTAATAATGTCAAAATAGTTAGACTTGCCTAATGCTAGCGCACACCTCAGCTTGTGGAAGGCTAATATATTAGGGGAAGGCAGTTTTGATGAAGCTATTCAAGGGTGTTTTGGAATCTTCCACAGTGCTACCCCAGAGGATTTTGTTTGTGTTGTTGATCCCGATGTACAATTTGCTTGATTATGTCCTGCTTTATGTATATATGCCAGGAACAAACACCTATAAAACCACAGCAAAGATGTACCTCAAGCACAAGGATTTAGGAAATTGTAGACATGTGGTCATTTTGAAAACTGCAGAAAAGAACTACATGTTGCCTATTATTGAGATTGTTGATTGTCAATGTTGTGAGCAGAATGAGGTAATTAAGTCAACAGTGAATGGGGAACGTAATGATATCATGCTCCAAGGCCAACACTATCAAGAGGTTTATCTACACATCAACCACCTGAATGGTTCTTTAACCTCAACCGCCTCCACCCGAGTACGACGAGAGCTTTTCGACTGATATAGATTTCTGCATTGTTAAAAAGTTGATTGAACGGGTGAGCACATTGGAAGTTCTTCTGTATTCTTTGGTCCTTTTAAGCACTCAATTAAGTTGTGCATTCCCTGTTTCATGAGCCTATCGAAAGCAAACATCATATATAAGTTTGGTCGTTTGTCTACATTTCAGCCAACTCTCCGCTAACTTCAATTTCGTTGGACTACTTTGTATGAAATAGGTCCCAAGTTTCCACAGATAATGTTTTCAAATATGAATTTTCTTCCTATGCAGACAATATAGGGAATGACACAGTGGTGCATTGAATTATGCGGAGGAAAAGAATCTTGATCTTGTTATCATTCCCCCCTCTATTGTTAAAGGGCTATTGATTATGCCTAAGGTGCCTTAAGGCATAGACAATCCAATGGCCTTAATCATTGGTATTGTAGTGGCTCATTACTTGGGTAATCATGATTACACTACATCATGCAAGTAAATTCTAGAAAGAATGAGTATGATTGCTCATTGCTGTAATTGTGCAATCATTTCGTACTCTACCAAGGAAAAAAAAACTTCATTTTAGATAATGGTTTCCTAGGCAATCAATGAGTTTTGCTGTTGGAATTCCGTATGATTTGGCTGTACTTTTTCTGTTCTTTATTAATCCTTAAAGAGAAGTTCCACTTTGAACGGCGTGATGGTACTATGACCTTCACATTTGTGCTTGTGGGTGTGAGCGTGTTTGTTCAAACTTCTGTATAGGGTTGGATGTGTTTGCTTATGATGATCTGCTGAATTTTTTTTACACTTACATGTTCTTTAAGTGTGAATTGTTCATGGCCATTGGAAGCAGCATAAGCTTAAGGTCAAGTACAAGAAGAATCCGTTCTCTTTGGTGAGAATCTGGTCACTGTTCTTGGAATCGAATACAACTTTAGGAGCTTAATTTACAATGAAGGGTTTAGGTTTTAATTGGTGGTGTCTACGGGCACAAGGACAAGACTGATGCTACTTGATTGTCGGAGTTATTATATCTGTTTGTTTATGCATATGTGTGTGTGCGTGTACCGTCAAGTTTTGGGCATCCCAAGATCATCTCCACATTATCCATCCCCCTCCATTTGCTCATTCCATTAATTTATTGTGCATATTCACTAAATTTTTTATGCTCATATGGAATCAAATTGTCACTTAGAAGTGGTGGGTTCATAATTTACAGTAGTAGGGACTTGGTTTACATATTGATGAAGATTACAAGGTAAAAATCGATGTCTTCGGTGGGCCTTTAGCTGAACATGTTCGGCAAATAGCAATTTGCAAAACTGGGAACAGAAAGAGAGAGTGGAGAAGGTTCTTTCTTCCTAATGGATACAGGAAATTTCTTGTGCAGAATTCCAAAGACCTTTGAGGCAGTGATGATGCACAATATGTAGAATAGTATAGTTATCCCGTGTATATCCACAAAGAAGAGGAACCATATTGTTGAGCAAACTGCTCAGCTTAATGTTGTCACTAACAAGCTTGCATGTTACACAGCTAGATAAGTGAGATTTTGGGCTCTAGGAACCTATATTGTGTTCTCTACTAAGTCTTTTCTGGTAGGAATTTCTATCAAAGCTTGCAAAACATTCTTGTTATGCGATTAACAATTGTCAGGGCGTGCTTATCTGTATCAAAGCTTTTTGTGTGTGTGAAACTTGCTTCTGCTGCTACTGACACGTTCAGTAGAAAAGGCATGTCAAAAACAAAAGATGATGTTGCTGTTGGAAAGACGGGTCACAGACTCGCAGCTATGTTGGAGGAGGTTTTCTTGTGGCAGTATTGATAAATTTGGGTATGTATGGGCAATTTTTACAAAACTCGGTTCAATTTGTAGGTTTTTTTTGCTTAGCATTTTTGTATGTACGTGACTGAATGTCCTCAAAGATACTCAATATATGCGCCACCTTGTGAAGTTTTGGTTGCAATTCAATATGTCTTATTTATTTACATTGTCCATGCTGCTTGCATTGGTAAGACAATCACATACGGTTATTTGGCAGACGTCCGCATATATTCTGAATGATTATAAGGTAGGTTGCTGGGGTACTGGTCTGGAGAACTGGGGGATATTTTGCTTTGCGAGGCGAAGCCTGAAAATAGGTAGAAAGATTTGCCTTTTGTAGTTCTTTGAACCAAAGGACTGCCATATGAACACATGAACTTGTAAATGCAACATCAATAACATCCTGCATACTTGTAAAATACATCCTGAAAAAAATTGTTGTTATGGAGTGTATAACTCAGTAATAATGAGAGCATGTATAGCTATTTAGAGAATTCCGTTCAGTGCTTTTAGTTAACTTAGAAGAATGAAGAGAAAGAAGATGAATCCTGTCAAGTTGCTGAAGTAAAAACTACAAAGTGAAGTTGCACATCTAATGAAGGTTTCTGCAACTATGCTTAATCTAATGAACCTATAAGCAGCACCACTTTCAATTAGCACCACATTTTTTCCCAATATTTACTTCCCACTTGTTGCTACAAGTGGATCTGGTCAACTTTGGTACAATAATGTAAAAGGTAAACTTAACATATTGTTATATGCATCTTTCTTCTTGAATGTTGAGCAGATATGGTATTAATTCAAAACTAAGCAGAGCGTGCACACTTTACTGCTATATTCATAATCATTTAATTGAGTTACAAGAATGAGATGTTTAAAGACTTAATCACATCAACTTTTAACCACCCCACAACGTGGAATTTACGAAATGCATATCTTTAGAGGTTTTTGGATCCAAATGTGTTGCTGGTGAACAACTCAAAGTGAAGTAGTTCGTTCAATCGGCAAAAAAATTTCTTTTTTTTGTTCGAGAAGCCACCACCTCATAAGGAAGGTAACAAAAATGACTATCTTAACTGCTAAGATCAAGCCTCTAAATAAGCTCCTCCTCATTTCATTCATATATTTTCATTGAATAGTTTTATTATTTATCAAAATATCCAGGAAGACAGCCACGCGCGTAAAGAACCTTCAATAATGAAACACAATATCCAGAAAACATAAAGACACAAACTTTGATTAGAAATGGATAACATTTCATGTGTAATTGTAGATTTTAAACGCCTTTGTTTTTGGGAAGATTTCTTGTTCTGATAAGTCATGTGAGAATTTGTAAGTTCATCTTTAAATTTTGGTTGGTTAGGTCAACATGGTTGCAGGGAATGAAAAGAATGTGAAGCACCTGCTAGACTTGCCTGATGCTAGCACACACATCAGGTTGTGAAAGGCTAATCGATTAGGGGAAGGCAGTTTTGATGAAGCCATTCAAGAGTGTTTTGGAACTTCCACACTGCTACCCCTATGGATTTTGTTTCTGCTGTTGATCCATAGGTACAATTTGTTTAATCGTGTCCTGCTTTATGCAGATATGACATGAACAAACATCTATAACGCCACGGGAAAAATGTACATCAAGCACAAGGATTTACGAAATTGTAAACTTGTGGTCATTTGGGAAACTGCAGAAGAGAAACTACATGTTGCCTTTAAAATTGTTGATTGTCAATGTTGTGAGGAGAATGAGGTAATCAAGTCAAAAGTGGGGGTTCTTAACGCAATTAGATCATGCTCCAAGGCCAACATTGTCAAGAAGTTTATCTACACATCAACCACCTGAATGGTTGTCCTTCAACCTCAACTGCCTCCACCCGAGTACAATAAGAGCTTTTGGACTGATATAGATTTCTGCAGTTTTAAAAAGTTGATTGAATGGGTGAGCACATTGGAAGAGATATTCTTCCGTATTCTTTGGTCCTTTTAAGCACTCAATTATAAGTTAAGTTGTGCATTCCCTGTTTCACGAGCCTATCGAAAGCAAACACTATATACAAGTTTGGTTGTTTGGCTACATTTCAGCCAACTCTCTGCTAACTTCAATCTCGATGGAGTATTCTGTATGAGATAGCCAGCTCGTGCCTCTCAGTCTTCTGGTGTTTAATGACCCGAGTGAGAAGCTGTTCTTGCTAGAGCCTATAGCTTGGAGTAAAATTAGCTCAGCAGTTAGTAACGGGAACATTTGATTTTAGAGAGAAGCCTTAGGCCAATTGGGCTGAATGTGGTATCGCAGCAGTAAGTACTGTATGTATCTCTTCTCTTTTTGATGGAGTGCATGTGTGTATGCATGTCTGTTTGCCTATGCGTGCGTGTGTGTGAATATCTGCGAATGGTATTTTGGTGTTTATGTTCGTTGTTTGAGATAGTGAACTGATTCCTGCAGCGATTTGTTTTGGTTCATACGTAGTAAACATTTCGCGGTTCCCATCTAATCTATATACCAGACTATGTGCTCCATCATGTTTGGGTGTCACACCCAAATATTCTATGGTTATGCTGCTTATTAGAAACACATTCTGGGAATGAAATGCTGCTGTTTATAGTTTGAATTGCAGTTGTATGTGTTGGCTTTGGCAAATATTATCATGAAAATATTTTTTTTCTTTGGTACATGAAGTTAATTTTTCTGTGATTTGAATTTTTTCTTTTCCTTAATAGAAACTTGAGGTGGAATAAACTACAGAATATATACCTTCTGGAATTGGTGAGCTGAAGCATCTAGCACATTTGTGACTAATTTCTTTCCATGGGATATGTAATACCCCGAAAATTTCCTTTTCCTTATGCAAAAATTTGTATATTTTTTTATAAATATTTTGTGGTGTTTTGTTAAGACTAAGAAAATTAGTTGGGATTGTTTCTGAAATTTTTGGTCAAATGAACAGTAACTTTTAGTCGAATTTAAAAGGTTTTAGATGACTAAAAGAGTGTTTTAGTCGACTAAAAGTGTTTTCGGTCGACTAAAAAGTGTTTAAATTGTGTAAAAATGGTTTTCTGGACTTTTAGTCGAATTTAAAAGGTTTTAGTCGACTAAAAGAGTGTTTCAGTCGACTAAAAGTGTTTCGGTCGACTAAAAAAGTGTTTAAATTGTGTAAAAATGGTTTTCTGGACTTTTAGTCGAATTTAAGGGTTTTAGTCGAATTTAAATGTTTTAGTCGACTAAAAGTGTGATTTCAGTCGACTAAAAGTTGGTCGATGAACAGTAATTTTGAACAGTACCCGTGAACAGTGTTTTTGAACAGTACTTTCAGTCGACTAAAATGTGTTTTCAGTCGACTGAAAGTTGTTTTCGGTCGACTTAAAGGTTTAAAATTTTCGTTCCCTATAAATAGTGTTCTATTTCATTCCTAGCCCTTTTGTTCTTGATTTCTTGCTCCTTTGCGGCGAAGAGAGAGAGAATAGGAGGCTTGGGAAGCTCTTTGGCGCTAGAGTGGTGCTTTGAGGTTTTCTTTGGTTCAAAAGCTTGTTTGAGGTAAGGGATTTTGCCTTTCTTTGCTGTGGTAAGGGTTTATACGATTTTTGCTGTGGAAAGGTATCTTCGAAATCCGAAGGCTTATACTTTCGTCACTTTTGATTCATCTATGCTCGTTTGTAATTGATTGCTCCACTTTTGCCTTCTTGAGAACATTGTTCACCCTTTCTCATTTGTGCCTTAATGATGCTCAACTTTGAATTTGTACATTTGTGACCGTCAATTTAAGATTGACATTGACTATGTTGAACAACTCTCAAATTGAGAGGGTCCTTTGGACACATATTTGTTATACTAGAGAGCCGAAGCCTCCTAGTACGCTCCGGAGCACACGTTTGATGTTTGATGTTTGGTTCGACATTTGGGTCTTATGACCACCATAGTCATCCCATGTTTGTAGCGTACCCGACATATAATTGAAATGTGTTTTGGGTTAAACGCTTAATGACGTTTGTTTTGGTATTTGACAGTAAGATATGATTGCACTTTCGTACCTCCGGGCTTGTATTTGATTTGGGTTCTTTGGACCACCTTATGAACATTTCGTATATTTGATTCGCCTTATTTGCATCGTGGTCAATTGTTATTAATTGCTCGTCAGATATTTGATTTTGTTTTGGACTACGAATCATCGTATTTGATTCCCATTTGTTTTCCACTTGCTGGGCTATTCGAGCTCACCCCCCTATTCGTTTGTTTTGTCCTTTACCACAGGTATCGGACGTGATTTTTGGGCGTGGCATGTTTGGGGGAGATTAGAGTTTTTAGTCTTTGTTAGTATATTTGAGCAATGTAAATTATTTCGCCGCTGCGTTTGGTAATTATTTTGTAAAGGAATACTCAGTGGAATTATTTTGGTGAACGGATTGTCTTAGACTTTTGTTTGTGGAGATATTTTATCTTAGAGGATTTAATTGCTCTGTCTATACCGTTATCTTTAGAACTGTAATGGTATATAATGGAATTTGATGATAGTCGCGGCCTCGCGTTTTCGGGGCGTGACAGAAGTGGTATCAGAGCTTAGGTTTGAGATTCTGTAGACTCCTAAGCCTAAGAGTTTGGAGGATTTATGTCATATGAGAGCATAAGATTGAGATTGGCCATAAGTTTTGGGATTGGGTTGAGTACGCAATCGTTGAACGAATGCTAGTTGTCTATGGATTTTGGATATTTGAAGTGTTAATCAAGGAGAATAGTTGAAGGATATGATCTTTGGATGTCTATGAGTAGCTCTATCTGATAGTGTATGGAAAAAGGTTGTGATCTCAGGAAATGATTTATATGGTGACATAAACTTCGTGCAGAATTTGAAAATAAGATTTGGCATTACTAGATCATAATGCCCCTTTATCTAGTTGTTTTGATATCCTTTTGTGAGCATCCAAGTATTGAACCTAGAAATTTGAAAGGTGTCTATATGTAGGTACCTTTATGGAACCCTGTGGTAATCGTATGGTTTACAATTCTTGCCCCATCAGTATTGATTTTGGATATTTAAGAGTTGGCATAATTTTTTGAATATGGAACACTTTGATGATATTTTGGGGTATGGACTGATTGTCTTTCGATAATGTCAAGATGGATTGCTTTAGAAAAGGAGGATGATTATGATCTTCTAGCGAATAGCTCTGAAAAATAGAAGCTATATGTAAAGGCTGTGTCTGAGAGATAGTAGTTTAAAGGCTTAAACATTGATGGATGCGTGTGCATAATTTGATTTTTGGGTTGTTTTAAGACGACACATGTAGCTTTGATGGATTTTGATAATAGTTTGGACCGGTTTTGTTTGGAGGCATCAGAGTGCGCTGCGGAAGTGTGGTGGTCTTTTGGTAAGACGTATAAATGCTTGTTGATGTTGGTTATCCAGCTTGGATAAGTCAAAGTAATATGTTTCGAAGGATTATTCGATGGCATTGGTTTTGGGGTCAGATTAGTGAAAATTGACGGGAATCATATTTCTCTTTGGTTGATATCGATGTGTTGATTACTGACCTTCAAAGACATTGCAGTTTTATTTAGGCCTTAGACATTGAGTTTGTGATTTTAGTAGTCAATGAAATATGGACCAGATGAATGAGTTTGATGCTATCTTATGTGACGATGTGTTTCAAGTGCTCAGATGTTGTAGGCATAATGACTTTAGAAATTAATGTCGACAATTTGATTAAGTTTTATTTTTGTAAGGCGAATGGACTAAGTCGATGTAGTATGCTTCAAATGTTATCTAATGGTTTTGGTTTTGAGATGGGGGAAAATATTGAAATATCGATTGTTAGATGATCTCATGGGTTGGTTAATGAATTTTATAGGCATTTTGTCGTTGTAATCTTGGTTAAGCCTTAGATTTTGAGTTTATGATCTTTTGCAATTGAAAAGTATGGGCAAGACATTGAGCTTGATGTTGCCTTAAGTAACCGTGTGTTTGAAGTAATGAAATGTTTTTGGTGTATAGAATCTTGGGATATTTGATGTTGGTGATTTGATCATGGATAATTGTATTTGAAAGTCTAGCAATGTGGGTGATGCTTTGGACGGAAGGTATACAAAGAGTTTAGCAGCTTTGGTTGTGAGTTACACTCAGTTATCAGCGAAATGTTATTGAGATCGTATTTTAATGGCTCTAATTGTGACTTTGTACCGGTGTAAATTTTGATTTGAAGATTTTAGAGTATAAATCATTTGTGATTAATGTGAAGATTGGTTATGACTTTTGGTGTACGATTGAAGTTAAGCGTGTCAATGTTAGGCATTGTACCAAGGCTATAGTTTGATGTGTTATTTTATGGCGCAACGTGAGCCTGTCAGTATTGTATTGATTTCAGATGATTTGAATTTTGATTGGAGTAACTTGATTCAGCGAGTTTCATTTGTTAGCCAAGTACTTTGAGGAGTAGTCTGAATATATTTTGGAATGGTGATGACAATGGAAGTTAAAAAGTTAAGTTTGAATTTCGTAAAACACGTCATATTGGATGAGAATTGCTTAGTACTTGGTGCACATTAGGCTTGAAGTTAAGTGTGTTATCCAGATTTTTGTAAAAATGTATGGTTTGGTATATTATCAGAGTAGCGCAGTGGAGGCGTTACGTATTGGAAATTGATTTCGTTTGTGGAATTTTGAATGTCGTATTTTTTGCTTAGTTCATTTCGTAGGCTAGTTAAGCCTTAAATGTTTTGAAGTCAGAATTTCAGTTAATAGTATGAGTAATGTTTTGACTCGTATTGAAAAGCTACTTTTGATAATTAAAGTACGTTTTTAATTCCGCGGACGGAATTCTTTTAAGGAGGGGAGAATGTAATACCCCGAAAATTTCCTTTTCCTTATGCAAAAATTTGTATATTTTTTAATAAATAGTTTGTGGTCTCTTGTTAAAACTAAGAAAATGAATTGGGATTGTTTCTGAAATTTTTGGTCAAATGAACAGTAACTTTTAGTCGAATTTAAAAGGTTTTAGTCGACTAAAAGAGTGTTTCAGTCGACTAAAAGTGTTTCGGTCGACTAAAAAGTGTTTAAATTGTGTAAAAATGGTTTTCTGGACTTTTAGTCGAATTTAAAAGGTTTTAGTCGACTAAAAGAGTGTTTCAGTCGACTAAAAGTGTTTCGGTCGACTAAAAAGTGTTTAAATTGTGTAAAAAATGGTTTTCTGGACTTTTAGTCGAATTTAAGGGTTTTAGTCGAATTTAAATGTTTGAGTCGACTAAAAGTGATTTCAGTCGACTAAAAGGTTTAGTCGATGAACAGTAATTTTGAACAGTACCCGTGAACAGTGTTTTTGAACAGTACTTTCAGTCGACTAAAATGTGTTTTCAGTCGACTGAAAGTTGTTTTCGGTCGACTTAAAGGTTTAAAATTTTCGTTCCCTATAAATAGTGTTCTATTTCATTCCTAGCCCTTTTGTTCTTGATTTCTTGCTCCTTTGCGGCGAAGAGAGAGAGAATAGGAGGCTTGGGAAGCTCTTTGGCGCTAGAGTGGTGCTTTGAGGTTTTCTTTGGTTCAAAAGCTTGTTTGAGGTAAGGGATTTTGCCTTTCTTTGCTGTGGTAAGGGTTTATACGATTTTTGCTGTGGAAAGGTATCTTCGAAATCCGAAGGCTTATACTTTCGTCACTTTTGATTCATCTATGCTCGTTTGTAATTGATTGCTCCACTTTTGCCTTCTTGAGAACATTGTTCACCCTTTCTCATTTGTGCCTTAATGATGCTCAACTTTGAATTTGTACATTTGTGACCGTCAATTTAAGATTGACATTGACTATGTTGAACAACTCTCAACTTGAGAGGGTCCTTTGGACACATATTTGTTATACTAGAGAGCCGAAGCCTCCTAGTACGCTCCGGAGCACACGTTTGATGTTTGATGTTTGGTTCGACATTTGGGTCTTATGACCACCATAGTCATCCCATGTTTGTAGCGTACCCGACATATAATTGAAATGTGTTTTGGGTTAAACGCTTAATGACGTTTGCTTTGGTATTTGACAGTAAGATATGATTGCACTTTCGTACCTTCGGGCTTGTATTTGATTTGGGTTCTTTGGACCACCTTATGAACATTTCGTATATTTGATTCGCCTTATTTGCATCGTGGTCAATTGTTATTAATTGCTCGTCAGATATTTGATTTTGTTTTGGACTACGAATCATCGTATTTGATTCCCATTTGTTTTCCACTTGCTGGGCTATTCGAGCTCACCCCCCTACTCGTTTGTTTTGTCCCTTACCACAGGTATCGGACGTGATTTTCGGGCGTGGCATGTTTGGGGGGAGATTAGAGTTTTTAGTCTTTGTTAGTATATTTGAGCAATGTAAATTATTTCGCCGCTGCGTTTGGTAATTATTTTGTAAAGGAATACTCAGTGGAATTATTTTGGTGAATGGATTGTCTTAGACATATGTTTGTGGAGATATGATATCTTAGAGGATTTAATTGCTCTGTCTATACCGTTATCTTTAGAACTGTAATGGTATATAATGGAGTTTGATGTTAGTCGCGGCCTCGTGTTTTCGGGGCGTGACAGGATATGTGCCCTTAGTTTGTATGTGTATGGTTTATGGAAAAGGCTGCCTATCATAAAACGTTGACACTTTTTTCCAATTTTTTCTCATAGCAACTTCTTGTTTCTTCGGTGGAAACTAACCGATTCCTTATTGGTACCAGTGTAGTAGGGCTGACCTGAGGTGTGAATCAAGCTCGTACTAAACAAAACGACACTGCTACCTGGCTGGTTTGTACAGATTGTTCAGCGAGCTGCGAAGCTTGGCTGGTTTGTACAGATTGTTCAGCGAGCTGCTAAGCTACTATTTCTTTGGTATTGAATTGTCAGACAGTTTCATTAAAGCTTGTAAAACAATTTGTTTAAAAGTTGGTCAAAGCTTAGCTTAGGATCCTGTACCTTTTGAACCGAATATTCTTACATTCAAAAACTAGCAAGCAAGTATTCCCTATATTTAGAGATAGATAAGTTACCTATGACGTATAAGTTCTTTGGTCATTATGCTTTCAAAAGTAAAATTATCTAATGACTAACCGAAGAACTAAGTGTATATCAAGAGAAATGACTGTAAACGCGTGTTGGTTTATCTTATTATAGTGTTTGAGTACACAAACTGTATCGGATAAAGAACTAGAAAACATTTTGTTTTGTGCTTAGCATGTGAGGCCTGAAATCAGGTAGAAAGGCCAAACGACTTTTATATCAAGCCACACAAACTTATAAATGTAGATTCCCCCAACCTATTGCATGGCCCGTGATTGCCAATGTAACGAAAAATGAAGTTTAACTTAGATGAATACAGAAAAAGAATATCTGAATTTTATCAAGTTCCTTAAGAGAAAAAAACTAAAAAGTGAAGTTGCTCATCTATTGAAGGTTTCTGTTGCTATGCTTGTTCTAATAAACCTAAATACAAGCCCTTCTTTAATTATCACTGGTTCTTTCTTACAAGTGAATGCAGATAAAACTTGGTATGATAACTTAAACGTTAAAATTACATACATCTTACATCCTGAATATGAGGAAATGAAGTACCTACCACCTCAGAGAAAAGTCAACAAATATGGCAACATTAACTTCTCATCTTTTCGTTTATGTTCTTTCATTCAAATTTTCATCAAATGAAATTTGTCAAAATACCTAGGAAGACAACCATGCGTGTAGCGCGTGGCACGAGTAGCCGGCCATCTACCAATAATAAAATACGGCACGAGTAGCCGGCCATCTACCAATAATTTCCATATTCTTTTCCCTTTTTGTAGCTGTCATGGCACCAGTTGCCGGCCACCTGCCAATAAATTCATGCACTTGAATAATTTTCTTATCATAGCACTTGAATAATTTCCATTCTTTTCTTGGCACGACTTGCTGGCCAGCTACCAATAATAATTGAATAATTGCCATTTTGTCTTGACTGAAACCATTTTCGTTCTTTTATTAAAAAGGACATTATGGCACAAGTAGCCGGCCATCTACCAATAATTTCCATTTTCTTTTTCCTTTTTGTAGCTGTCATGGCACCAGTTGCCGGCCACCTGCCAATAAATTCATGCACTTGAATAATTTTCTTGTCATAGCACTTGAATAATTTCCATTCTTCTCCTGGCACGACTTGCCGGCCACCTGCCAATAATAGCACTTGAATAATTGCCCTTTTGTCTTGACTGAAACCATTTTCGTTCTTTTATTTCAATTCCATTCTTTTCCTGGCACGACTTGCTGGCCACCTGCCAATTTATTTTTTACATTGCTCTAACCATTCACTTTCATTCGGTTTCTTCACTTCACTTTCATTCGGTTTCTTTTCCATTTCCGATTCAATTCACTTCACTTCACTATTAGAAACTGAATGTATTCGAGAGTCCAATTGGATCACAAAATTGGTCTTTAAATTTGGGTTCGATTTGCAATTGGACCACAAGATTACAATTCCGTTGTTTGAATCATCTATTCGAAATTCAAAATTAATTTTTTACCCAATTTCATGATATTAAATTTTAATTGTTGGCCCATTCCCATTTCTTATGTCTCTAGAAGTTATGATTCCAAGAAGGAACCGGTACTTGGCCGATCAGCTGTTGCCATCGATTACCTTCGATCTCCGTACTGTCGTCGAACCTCCGACGGAAAGCTGTTGTCACTAGCGAGCTCCAGTCATACGGCAGGCAGGCCTCCACTACCACTGTCTTTTGCCTTTGGCAGCCACGGCTATTAGATAAAATGCACCGCTTACATGTTTCTTTTTGGTCATGTCAAAAAGTTAAATCTGTTAGTACCCAAACACTCTTCTCTCTCTCTCTCTCTCTCTCTCCCCTCTCCCCCCTCCCCCAAACAAAATCCATCTTCATGGTTCACAAATTGACAGAAAGAATCAATACGGATGTAAAAGTATATGTTGACTTGTATCGACCACTACGATGTCGTATTGATAACTGTCGTTGCAAATGGTTCATGTTGAGGAAATTTGCTCCCCATTTAGAACTTGAAGCTTAAATTGAATTGGAAGAGATGTGAATTTTGGTGAAGTTAGTGAAAAGTATTTCACCATATGCCTTCTACAGGAGTCTGTTGTCATTACACATATGTAGCGACAAAAGAGTTTGAATCATAGAGCAAGATAGTAAATTTAGTTGAACTCCATAATTCAATCGCGTGAGCTATTTCATGAATGCAATTAAATCTCCACATAAATCGATGTTGCATTTGGAATGGTAACTCCAGTTCTTACCCAAATCTATAATATCAATTTTATGCTAGGCCCAACTGTTATGTTGCTAGCTAGAAGTTATAATTTCAAGAAGGAACTAATACTTCCGTATGAACACCACTGGTGGCGGCAGCCACTACTATTGCCAGAGTTGCACATTCTTTATGACCAAATATAATTTGATTTTTAAATTTTAATGTATATCCGAACTTTGATTCTTTTTCTTTAATACAATTCTTAATTCTAATTCGACTTCGACTTCGACAATTCCCTTGGGGATAAATCTGAGAGCAAGGTTGTAGATTTAAGTTAAATTCCAATAGGGAAAATTGGGAAAAGATGGGTTTTTGGATTAAATATTTGGGGTTAGTGGGTTTTTTTGTGAAAGTTGTGAAAAGAGGGTTCCAAGTTGTGAAATTTCTGAAAGGTGGGTTCAGTTGTGAAAAAATGGGTTTTTAGAAAGATCAACTTTGCCCCTTCCCCAAAATGCCCTTCCCCACAGTAGCCCACTACTTCGTTCCCTCCGCCCACCCTTTCTCCATCTCCAATCAGAAACTCCCCCCCAATCAGAGGAGAACTTCATCCCCTTCCCTCCAATTCTCCCTACCCCACTCCATCCCCCCCCCCCCCCCGGCCAACCACGCAGGTTACCCCACCCCCTTCTGCGGTCACCCTCACCCCACCCCGACCCCCATATTTCCCCTTGTCTCCCCCAAACAGGTCTGTCCCCCAATTCGAGACTCCCTTGTCTCCCCGCACCCAGCACCGCCCCCACAGCCCCGTCCTCCATCCCCTTCGCCCAACCCCTCAGCCCCGAACCACCACGTAGTGGTGGTCCTTCCTCCGTCCCCGCTGCTGTAGCGGACGCCGTGTCGACAAAGGATCGTTTCGTGCATGTCAGCTGTAGAGGCACTGTAGAGGCATTCCGAAGCTCGACCTTGGTGCGCGCCACTGTAAAGGTACCCCTTCTTACATTTTTTGAGTGATCAGCATGTTTCTTCTACGTTTTTTCGTTCGCGCCGCTGTATAGCCCCACTGTTATCTGTTGTTTCTGTTCCTGTGTTCCTGTGTTCTTTGGCAAATTCCCATGCTTCCGTAGTTTGGCATGCATATTGCTTCAGTTGTAACAACTGAAATATAGGATGTACGCTGTTTTTATTAAGATTGGCTCTCTGTCAATCTTCGAAGTGAATAGGATCGCAGTTTCGGCCCTTAAACATAAATCTGAAATGTTGCTTGAAATGTAACAAAATTAGGTTCATCATGGAATTGTCATATAACTTTAAAGTTAGTAATTCACTTTTTACCTCTGCTGCAAGTGAAGGTTGTAATGGACACAAGCAAGGTCATTAAACCTCCGATGTTCCAATCTGTTTCTTTCTTCGAGTGGATATGCTCAAATATGCTTCAGTTCCTTTCACAGCCCGAAGAACTACACTTAAACTAAATTCTCGAATGCCTAACTTTTGAAGATTTGGAGCACTACTTCAATGACATGCCACTATTCATCTTAAAATAGGCAACAAAGCATATAAACTCTAAAGTACTGAAATTAGCGTAGCTCTTAACAAGGCATGACACTTACTTTGAGGCATTAACGAGCCAAGACACTCCTCCAATACCCCCCTTCGCATTTCTGAACTTCTTCATCTCACTTGTCTGCTCTATGCAATATAGGGTTGCCGTGCACATACCTGTAACATCAAGGAGCCCAGAAGTAGCTTTTCTATTCTTTGCTATCGCATATATGTTGTATTGGTTGGTAGGTAGCCTGCTGCATATAGATTCTTCCTCAATTGATCGTCCCAGTGAGTGTCAAGTATTTACAAATAAGGATCCTTCCTTTTTCTATGGAACATCTTCAACATCTCATTCCTAGCAACTTGGATAGCATCATACAAACATCACTGTCAACCAATCTTAGAACACGAATTAAAGGTTCCGTCAACTGGACTACAGCTGCACATTCTGTCAAATCATCAAGTCTAGCACATTATTAATATATATCTTCCCTTTACCTTTTTGGCATATGCTGAGATTGTCAATTCCTTTATACGTTACCGTAGCTCGTAAAGCATTTTTTGGTGCAAGAATACTCCGACGCATTAAAGTTGGTTCCAAAATCGAGTTGGATCAGGGCTAAGTATTCCCCTTCCAACGGTATGCTTTCTCATCAAATGTAATGCGTAGCATTTATTGTATATATTCAGTGATTTTTTAAGCATGAGTTACAACATCATCATTCATCGACTTCAGCCAACTAGCCAATATCATTAAGCATCAGATTAAGGCAGTGAACTGCTCACGGAGACCAGTAAGCGGGCGTATCCAAGGATGGAGTACGAGATTGAGTGGCCGATTCAGATTAAGTATTTGTAGCAGAAGACATTAGTTTTTTTAATTTTAAATTGAAACTAAAACTTACATAAGCAGATTTTAAAGTTAAGCTAACATTTCATCCTAGACCTCTTATGCGTTTCACTTTGCAATATATGCTTAAGTGAAAAGGAAGACAATTGATGATATTGAAAATGATGAACAAATGAACAAGATGTAAAAAACTGAAGGAAAGAGAAGATGATTTTTAGCAAGATAAGAAAATGAAGGTGAAGAACAAAACCTTGGGCAGGATGAAAAAATGAATATACCTGTAGATGAATTACAAACTCGTCAAAGAAGTAGAGCAATTGTGGCTACTAAATCCATAAGATAATACAGCACGAAACTAATGTGGCGGAGACTGGAGTATCTAATATGAAATCTTGTATTTTGCAAAGAAGCAGAACGAAATGAGCCTATTTATATTACTATTAAGTTTCAAAGCTAAAAAACAGAAGTACTATATGCTTAAAAAAGGAGTGGGTTACTTTAGTGCCTAAATAAGTTGTTTTATTCTATTTTACAAAACCGTTACGGTAGTTATAAATACCGCCGGGTCACGGTTCTTACAAAACACAAGCCCATTTGAACAGGTTTTTGCGATTCATATGCAACTCCAATATTTCAGTTGACCTAGACCGGTAAGGGTCTGGTTCATGGTCGAATGGCAAGGTCTTGGTTTTGATAGTTAGCCACATTGTTTGTCACAGTATGCACTACATTTTCAACTCCAACAATATCAAAGCCAACCCATACACCGTCTCAAGCACGCAAGGCCTTGCCAGTAGCTTTGGACCAGATCTAAATCCGAGGTCTATGTTACATGGACTCGGCACAAGTGTCCGGGTCGGATACGTGTCCAAGTGTCGGATTCTAAGTTTTAAAACACAAGACACAGGGACACGGTAAAATATTCATATCTAGTATTACTTATTAACTATTTCTAAGGTAAAATGATGTTTTATGTGACGCATATGGTTTTAGTTGAGAACTTGTCTTGTCTCAAAGCCAAAGAAATCAAAAGAAACACTACAAGATAGTGCTCATAGTAGCACATCCTAAGATATCCTGTCCGAGTGTCGAGTGTCCGACACGGGTACTTCATGCACTCTGAAGAATCCATGTAACATAGGCCGAGGGAGGTCAGCGGTGCAGGCGAGAATAATGCGAGTATGGAAGAGGGGGTGATCAGCATGGGACTCAAACCCAGCAGTGGGGTGACACAGTGAATTGACTCGCTGAGTTGGGTGGGTACCCAACGGGGTTTATTTTTATTTTTTTTCAAAGACAACATTGTTTTATGATTTTGTCCTCCATATTTTTCCATTAAATGGTCAAAATTAACGAAAAAGGATGAAAATGATCATGGAACTATAGGTAAAGGAGTACAGTGAAACATATAAACATAACGAACTGATTGCACATTACCCTAACAGATAAAAGATCATTTTTATAATTTTACCCATGTTATGACAACCATAACAACAATTGCTCACACTAAAGCCCAATATTCTTCCTTGTGTTTAATAATAGCACATGTACTAATCGTTGCCAAAAAGAATTTTATCTAAGGGCAGGATATTACATAATCCATCCTTCATGGTATTGGCTTTGACCGGAAGAACAGGGGAAAAAAGGTCTAAACCTTAGTTGCACGTTCAATCTTAGTAATGCTCCCACTCCAGAACCTCGCTCCTGAATCTCGCACCCGCTCCCACTCCCACCCCAAAACCAACTATAGTAGTGATGCTCCTGCTCCGACACCTCTCACCCGCAATCACCCACAGTCCGTGCAACTAAGGTTCAAACCCTGGTTTACGTATTTTATGGATTTTACGCATGCAAACCTTGGAAGAATTCCTTTGCATATGACGTCCAGAGAAAAAGTACATAAGCGATTATTTACCAAAACCTGGATTCATGGGTTTGACTATTTGCACGTGAATTGGGGGACTGCAACTTATGCCCCAATTGGTGTACTGGTGATTTTTTCACTATGAATAGGCACTTTCATGAACAATTTCTCACCCCAAACGGCTAGAGGCTCCATTATCCAAAGTCCTACAATATTAATTTGCTAGAAATAATCGCCGGTAGTCAAGTTCGTGCATTGACTAAGGGAAAGCCTCGACCATGTAAAGTAAGGGGGTAGCATAGCATATTATTTTTACTTTTGGAAATCTGCTCTACAAGATGTAGTTTTGCATATTAGTGGCACACGGTTCTACTGTGACGACCACTTTTTCTTGTTATTAGTCAGTTGTTCAACAATTGACTCTTATACTTTATGCATATACAGCTATCTTATAATGCCCAATCTTTTGTGCACCCATTATTGTGGTAATGCAAAAATATGTCTGAAAAGTAAAATATGTTATGCTTAAATGTCTGCTAGGCCGTGTAGTCGACGGGTTGGGAGTACCTATTGATGGAAGATGTGCTCTATAGTCGCCTTATGGAGTTACAAACTGAAGGTCCAAAAGGAGGTAGAGGTGGTTTATAGCTTTTACAATGCAGGTGTTCCAATATGAATGAGAAAATCTTGTGGGCAGTCTAATGATGGCAACGTGGTAGTGGTGATTTTGTTATTGAAGTGTCGCTAGTGTTGGTGAGAAGTGATGATGGTGGTATCAGTTTTCGTTAGGGGTTGTGGTGATAGTGTCACATCAATATCACAAGTGTTGGCGCGATCTAGTGATAGTAATAGAAGTTGGCGCTATTCGAACGTGCCTGGTGGCAGTATTGGTGACAATGGTGATGTAGTGGTGGTCGTGGTGGACAGTCTAGCGATGGATATGGTAGTGGTGGCGATAGCACTGGTGGTTGTATTAAAGAGTCGCTGGTGGTGGCGTTGGTGACAGTAGTGATAGTGTTGATAGCAATGACGGTGGTGAGAACATGGTGCGGAGGCGACAACGACAATGGTAGTCTAAGTGTTTGGTGATAGTGATAATAATGGTGGTAATGTAACATACTATAGCGGTAGTTCTGGTGACTATAGCGGGTGTTGGTTGCACCAGTGCGGTGAAGGTGGATGCGAGGTTCTGACTGGCGATGGTGGCGGGTGTAGCCGTATAGTGGTGGACCTGTGGTAGTGTGAGGGTAATAGTGGTGATAGTGGTGTGAACTGTGAACTGATGAAGATATCAGTGAACAATATTGACTTCCCGTACGATTGTATTGATATAACTTATGGGATTGTATAACTCATAATTGCATATTCATCTAAGAAAATCCACGTTCAAAATGACATTACTATAGACGAAAAGACCCCGTTGTATTTAAATTCCTAATTAGTTAGCAATTTTTTGGATAACATGATTTTAGCAAGAGTTTTTGCAATTGACTATGGGTAATCTTTATTCAGAAAGTTGACAAATCGTGTAATTTCTTGTTCTCTCATTGTTTTATCAAAGTTAATCAATTTTTTTCATACATCGCGGTTAATCTATTCTGTATGAGATTTGTCATAAATTTGAGTTTACAACCTATTTTTTTAAAATAAATACAGATTATACATATTAATATGTATGGATACATAAACACAAGCACACATGTCCATACCCATATATCTATGCCAAATATAAACATCTATAACAAACGACAACTGTAACAAAATAACTCCCCTAATTATGAAAAGTTCAAATGACATGTTGCATAATTATTTATGCGAATTCATTTTTATATCAATGCATATTTTAGATTTTTCAGTAGTATATTTGACTATATTTGAAATAACATTCATTTTCCATATTTCTTACCTACTCGTTTGAAACACACATGCCATATATTGTTAACGCTAAGTATATCAATAGTTGTCTAATAAAACCTTGTTTTTGTTGTTCGACCACATAATATATAAAAAAATATTTTTATATATGCTATGGCCTATGGAATATGCCATAGAAAAATTAATCATGGGAATGGGACTGCCTCAATAATTCTTTAACATTAAGAATGTACGATATTATAATGACTGTCAAAATTTTCTCTTCCTAAGTACATTAGTCAAAGATTTTGGCTTGAGCCTTACAGTTGCACTCCTTTTTTTAATCATTTCTATTGCAGCTGCCACTTAAACATTGCTCGTAAATACACTTGCATCTGCTTGGTAGTAAATTATTTTTATGAGCATCATGAACATGTGCAAAGCCGGAATTGTGTATGGATTATTTACTTCGAAGGAGAAAAGTGTTTTATTCCTATAATCCTGAAGATAGGTGTAGGGAAGGTAGCTAAGTATTATTTGAAGGCTCTGATTGTGGTAGAAGCCAGTTGACCCACAAAGTAGCCCCATACAGTAATGTAAATCTAACATGGGACTTGGTGGATGGGTGGGTCGGGTAGGGTGGCGCATGGGGTGGGGGGTGGGAAGGATAGGGGTGGGAGGGTGAGGGGCTGTGGGGCATGTATGTATTGCACGAATGTCAAATGTGATTTGGAGGGGAAGATGGGGGAGGGTACAAGGTAGAGCAATTTAAAGGAGTTGAAAAAACCCATATTTTCTTAACCTCTACCCTTGTTCATAAATTATAAAAAGTAGACCCATATTTTCTTAAATTTTCAAAACAAACCCACATTTTTTAAAAAATTTACCCCAAAACCCCTCATTTCCTAATTTTCCCAATATTAACCAACTTCAGAAGACACTTGACATCATATACCATCAACTTCAGAACCCCTAATGGTACAGGTTTTTCCCTAAGTTGACGCCGAACCTCCTCAAGATTCATGTCACGCACCCACACACGAACACGCATCACATTTGATGAGAAAGCATACCGTTGGAAGGGGAATACTTAGCCCTGATCCAACTCGAATTTGGAACCAACTTTAATGCGTCGGAGTATTCTTGCACCAAAAAATGCTTTACGAGCTACGGTAACTTACCCCGGAATTGACAATCTCAGCATATGCCAAAAAGGTAAAGGGAAGATATATATTAATAATGTGCTAGACTTGATGATTTGGCAGAATGTGCAGCTGTAGTCCAGTTGACGGAACCTTTAATTCGTGTTCTAAGACTGGTTGACAGTGATGTTTGTACGATGCTATCCAAGTTGCTAGGAATGAGATGTTGAAGATGTTCCATAGAAAAAGGAAGGATCCTTATTTGTAAATCCTTGACACTCACTGGGACGATCAATTGAGGAAGAATCTATATGCAGCAGGCTACCTACCAACCAATACAACATATATGCGATAGCAAAGAATAGAAAAGCTACTTCTGGGCTCCTTGATGTTACAAGTATGTGCACGGCAACCCTATATTGCATAGAGCAGACAAGTGAGATGAAGAAGTTCAGAAATGCGAAGGGGGGTATTGGAGGAGTGTCTGCTAAGCTGATGGGTCGTTAATGCCTCCAAGTAAGTGTCATGCCTTGTTAAGAGCTACGCTAATTTCAGTACTTTAGAGTTTATATGCTTTGTTGCCTATTTTAAGATGAATAGTGGCATGTCACTGAAGTAGTGCTCCAAATCTTCAAAAGTTAGGCATTCGAGAATTTAGTTTAAGTGTAGTTCTTCGGGCTGTGAAAGGAACTGAAGCATATTTGAGCATATCCACTCGAAGAAAGAAACAGATTGGAACATCGGAGGTTTAATGACCTTGTTTGTGTCCATTACAACCTTCACTTGCAGCAGAGGTAGAAAGTGAATGACTAACTTTAAAGTTATATGACAATTCCATGATGAACCTAATTTTGTTACATTTCAAGCAACATTTCAGATTTATGTTTAGGGAAAATTTGGAAAAAGTGAGTTTTGAGGTTAGAAATTAGTGGAAGGTGGGTTTTTTTTGTAAACTTAAGAAAAAGTGAATTTTGTTTTGAAAATTTCTGAACAATGGGAGGGCTTAAAAAAAATGTGTTTTTTCATGACTTTAGTTTTTAACTACCCAAACTACCCTTTCCCTATCTTTCCCTCCTAATCAAATTTCCTTCTCCCCTCTCTCCCCTTCCCATCCTCCACCCCGCCCCTACCCACCCACCCACCCACCCACCCGTTATAATTTTCTATGCAAAATTATCTTAACTTTAACTTTTCCTTTCCTTGATAAATTGTTGTTGTATCCATTTTGGCAACTAAATTTGTTCCCTCTTTTTTATGTAAGAGGTGCTGGGGGACTCATGGAGGCAAATTTGTTCCCTCTATAAGGAGAGTTTTCTTTTTTACAAAATAAATGGAGTACATTCATTATTTTTTAATCGCTTGATCCAATGCAAAAATAATTGACAAAACTATGTTTACTGATGATGAAAGAAACCTGGATGAGAATGCTGAAGGCTTGACACAAGTCGTGTTATGCAAGAATACAAGTACGGTTACGCGAGCATACAAGTACAGTTATGTAAAAGTGCTAAATTCTCTGATAAGTACCCTATTAACTTTGACTCGTGATCGAGTTGATGCATGCTCTTTCTCTAACTTATTTAGGTTGAGATTGCTGGGTGATGGGGTAATATATTTGTAGGCTATTTTTTTGCTTTTATTTTGTGTCAGCTCCTCTGCTTAATTTATACTAGATGCCCGTAGAGGTTTACATCTTAAATGAAGTACTTAAAGTTAAAATTTTCGTAACGTAGATCGTGAATGGCTTTTCAACCTTTTAGTCTCGAGCATAGAGTTTTAAAGTCACGTCGCTCGATATAAGACTTAAATATCTGCACAAACTGACTAGTGTTTTTGCATAACTGACTAGTGTTTTTGCATAACCGTACTTGTATTCTTGCAGAAAACGACTTGTACCAGAACAAGGGTCAACAATTTTGGCGGGAAGGGTAATCTAGGAAGACCAAATTAATTGATTTCAAAAAACCCATGCGATCCTATTAACTTCGAAGATTGACAGAGAGCCAATCTTACTAACGACAAAGTACATCCTATATTTCAGTTGTTACGACTGAAGCAATATGCATGCCAAAGTACGGAAGCATGGGAATTTGCCAAAATACACGGGGACACAAGAACAGAAACAACAGTAAACAGTGGGGATATACAGCGGCGCGCGAAGGAACAAACGTAGAAGAAACATGCTGATCACTCAAAAAATGTAAGAAGGGGTACCTTTACAGTGGCGCGCACCAAGGTCGAGCTTCGGGATGCCTCTACAGTGCCTCTACAGCGACATGCATGAAGCGATCCTTGATTTTGTCGACACGGCGTCCGCTACAGCAGCGGGGACGGAGGAAGGACCACCACTACGTGGTGGTTGGGGGCTGAGGGGTTGGGCGAAGGGGATGGAGGACCGGGCTGTGGGGGCGGTGCTGGGTGCGGGGAGACAAGGGAGTCTCGGCTTGGGGGACAGTCGCGGTTGGGGGAGACAAGGGGAAATATGGGGGTCGGGGTGGGGTGGGGGTGACCGCAGAAGGGGGTGAAGGGGGTGGGGTAACCTGCGTGGTTGGCGGGGGGGGGGGGGGGGATGGAGTGAGGTAGGGAGAATTGGAGGGAAGGGATGAAGTGGTCTCTGATTGGGGGGGAAGTCTTCTGACTGGAGATCAAGGAGAAAGGGTGGGCGGAGGGAACGAAGTAGTGGTTTAGTGTGGGGAGGGGCATTTTGGGGAAGGGGCAAAGTTGATCTTTCTAAAAACCCATTTTTTTTTTTTTTTACCCACCTTTCAGAAATTTCACAACTTGGAACCCTCTTTTCACAACTTTCACAAAAAAACCCATTAACCCCAAATATTTAACCCAAAAACCCATTTTTTCCCAATTTTCCCATTCCAATTCCTCACTATGACCTGCCAATAATTCCCTCTGGTTGCTAGCTACGAAGAGGAGAAGAAACAGAGCTCTCTCTTCATACCTCTCTTCTCATCTGCCTTGAGCTTTTCCCATTGCAATAACACCGCCATGGTTGTGATCGCAGAGATCTTTCTCACTGCATTCTTCACGGTGCTGCTCGAAAAGCTGGCCTCCGGCGAGCTTTTCAACCTGGCTCTCCCTAAGGGAATCTACTCTCGGCTTCAAACTTGGACTTCAAAGCTCGTGCTAATCCAAGCTGTCCTCAGTGACGCGGAGGAGAAGCAATTCCAATTCCTCACTATGACCTGCCAATAATTCCCTCTGGTTGCTAGCTACGAAGAGGAGAAGAAACAGAGTTCTCCCATCATACCTCTCTTCTCATCTGCCTTGAGCTTTTCCCATTGCAACAACACCGCCATGGTTGTGATTGCAGAGATCTTTCTCACTGCATTCTTCACGGTGCTGCTCGAAAAGCTGGCCTCCGGCGAGCTTTTCAACCTGGCTCTCCCTAAGGGAATCTACTCTCGGCTTCAAACTTGGACTTCAAAGCTCGTGCTAATCCAAGCTGTCCTCAGTGACGCGGAGGAGAAGCAAATTACCGCTGAGTCCGTGAATATGTGGCTCCAACAACTCCAAGATCTGGCGTACGACTTGGATGACCTCCTGGACAAGTTGGCCACCGAAGCACTGCGCCGCAGGCTGCTGATGACCCAACCTACTCAAGCCAGCAACCCCAGTATGTTTCGAAAGCTCATCCCAGCTTGCTGTTCAACCAATTTCAGTCCTCGTGCTGTTCAGTTTGATTTCAATATAAGTTCCGAGATAGACAACATCGCTGAAAGATTAGACTACCTTCTGAAACAGAAAACTGAGCTGAATTTGATGAGTGACCATCTTGGAGGTACTAGATCGAGAAGAACCAGAGACGAAAGACCACCTACAACTTCCTTGGTCGATGAATATTCTGGATTTTACGGAAGGGAAAAAGATAAACAAGCAATACTCGCCCAAATGTGTCTCGGGAGCGAATCGGGTAGTGATCCTAGGTTCCGTGTGATCCCTATTGTTGGTCTGGGCGGTATAGGCAAAACCACTCTCGCTCAGCAGATCTTCAATGACGAGGAAGTGAAGAATTCTTTTGATCTCAAGGCATGGATCTGCGTCTCTGACGAGTTTGACGAATTGGCAATAACAGAGAGGATTTACAAACAGATCTCGTCAGACAGCTCCAAGTTTAAGGACTTAGAAAAGGTCCAGGTGAAGTTGCGAGAGATAATTTCAAAGAAGAAATTTCTCCTAATTCTAGATGATGTTTGGAACGAGAAATATGGAAAATGGGATGTTCTCTCTCGTCCGTTTCAAGCTGGGGCTCCTGGAAGTACAGTTATTGTTACCACTCGCAATGTTAGTGTGGCATCGATCATGCGTTCGGTCCCGGATTATCACCTGGACCAGCTTGGGAATGAGGAAATTTGTTCCATCTTAGCTCACCATGCTCGGGGATGGCAAAACTTTGATGCACAACCAGGTTTCAAAGAAACTGGAGAGGCAATAGCGAAGAAATGTAAAGGCTTGCCTCTCGCAGCGAAATCACTTGGTGGCCTCCTACGCACTAAGGAGAACCCAAATGAGTGGAAGGATGTACTGGATAGCAAGATTTGGGATTTACCTACGGAAAATAATGACATTCTTCCAGCTCTAAGGTTAAGTTATCAGCATCTCCCTTCTCATTTGAAGCGTTTGTTTGCGTACTGCTCATTATTTCCGAAGGACTATGAATTCGACAAGCACGAACTAGTCCTTTTGTGGATGGCGGAAGGTTTCCTGAGGCCATCAGAAACTCACAGGGAGATGGAAGATGTTGGTTTCCAATGCTTTGACGAGCTATTATCAAGGTCATTCTTTCAACGTTCAAAAACGGGTGCTGAATCACGATTTCTAATGCACGACCTTGTGAATGATCTAGCTCGACATGTTGCTGGACGTGTGTGCTTTAGGCTGGACGATAAGGCCGAGAGCAATGTCCAGCACAGGAGGGATTCTCTCCTGAAGGCCCGTCACTCGTCTTTCATTCGTCATGAATATGATGGCTCCCAAAGATTTGAGGCTTTCAGTAGATCTTCTAAGCTGCGGACTTTCTTACCATTACCAGTTTTTACGACTTGGTGGCAAGATTTCTACTTAACAAACCAAGTAGTAAATGACTTGATGCCGCAAGTACACTTTTTACGGGTGCTGTCTTTGAGTGGTTATAACATATTGCAGCTGCCAAACGCCATCGGAAATTTAAAACACCTTCGGTATCTAAACCTATCCAGCACTCAAATTGAACAGTTACCTGAATCTGTTAGTGAGCTCTACAATTTGCAAACATTACTCTTGCGGGACTGCAGGAGCCTAACTAAGCTGCCTGCAAACACCGGCAATCTAATCAATCTAAGGCATCTTGACATCGCTGGTACTGAGCAATTACAGGAGATGCCAGTAGGATTGTGTAAGATGGCTAGCCTGCATACATTGTCGAAGATAGTTCTTGGCAGGGGATTGAAAGTGAATGAGTTGCGGGGTCTATCAAATCTCAGGGGAGCGCTTTCCATCATCGGGTTGCAGTGTGTGATGGATGCTCAAGATGCAAGGGAGGCCAATTTAACGTGCAAGCAAGGCCTGAAGGAACTGGAGATGGTATGGAGTAGTGATTTTGATGATTCTGGGGATGAAATGATTGAAAATGAAGTAATTGAGGTGCTAAAACCTTCTACAAACTTGAGAAGACTCGAAGTTAAATATTACGGGGGCGTGGAATTTCCTAGTTGGCTAGGGGATCCCTCGTTCTCCCAGTTAGCGCACATATCGCTCAGTGACTGTAGACATTGTACGTCTTTACCATCACTTGGTCATCTAACGTCCCTCAAGAAGTTGCATATATCAGGTATCAAAGGGGTTAAAACTGTGGGTAATGAGTTATGTGGTGTTGGCTGGCCACATGTAGGAGATGCTTTTCCATCACTTGAAACTTTGGAATTTGTTGACATGGTGGATTGGGAGGAATGGTCTACTAATTTGAGCAATGATGATGCAAACTTTGGACAAGTGTTTCCTCGCCTTCGCGAGCTTATCATTGATCGATGTCCTAACTTAATCACGATTTCACTTTCAAGGCTTCCGTCGATCCTAGTCCTGAAAATAAGTCAATGCCAGGAGGTGCTTCTGACACGTATGGTTTCCGTCGCCTGTGCCACAAGTACCCTGGACATTAGGGAAATCTCAGGGCTCGCTCAACTACACGAAGGGGTTCAGTTTGTCGGAGAAAGCGTTGAAGTTCTGGTGATCCAGGAATGCAACGAACTGGTATCTTTGTGGCAAGGAGATCATGCATGTCATAATCTTGTCAATTTAAGGAAAGTAACAGTTAGAAACTGTTCAGGACTAGCATCCCTGGTGGGAGACGAAGGGCAAGAGCTGCCTCCGAATCTTGAGGAGCTAGTAATATCGAGATGCAACAACCTTGAGAAGCTCCCAAACAGGTTGAAGAGCCTGAAATCTCTCAGAAAGTTGAGTATCACGGAATGCGCAAGACTGGTTAGCCTCTCGACATCCACGGAAGAAGAGGTGCAAAGCAACATAAACGATGGCAAGGCTGAGGATATTAAGATAGAAAGCTTCTCTCAGCTTGAAGACTTGACAGTCTATGGTGGTCCGTCTCTGGCAGCCTTTCCACTAGGCCAGAGGATACCCGCCACACTGAAGAGCCTTGATTTATATGTTAACTTCAACAAGATGGAGCCAGATTCAGAAGAAATGTGGTTACACAAGAGCGATGGGCCATCACCGTTGCTTGAATCTATAGACATCAGTGATTGGGCGAATCTGAAGTTCTTGCCAGGGTGCTTGTCCAACTTCGTGCACCTCACGTGGTTGTGTATACAGAGTTGTCCGGGACTAGAGTCGTTTCCGGAGAGAGGGGGCTTTCCCCCCAGCCTGGTAAGTCTTGAGATCTCTAAGTGCGAGAACCTCAAGTACTTAATCCCAGATGATGATGATCATCATCAGATGCAAGGCCTCGCATCTCTTATAGATCTGGAGATAAGAAATTGCCCGAATCTCGAGTGGCTTCCCAGACGCTGTTGGCCTCCCAACCTAAAATGGCTAGAGATCGGGGGGGAAATCAAGGGGCCCAGTGGAGGAGGGTGGGGCCCACTGAGACTCCCGGCCTCTCTTGTTAAGCTCTGTATTAATGGGGGAGGAGAAGAGTGCTTGTGGTACAACTCCCTTGAGCTTCCAGAAAACAACTCTCTGATCTCTCTCTCTATCGACAACTTGAAGAACGAATGCATTCCCAGGGGCCTCCTCCAAAGCCTCACCTCCCTTGAACATCTCGAGATAGGGAATTGCCCAAAGTTTCGATCACTGCCGCGTGGGCTGCTTCCCACGCTTTCAAGCCTAACCATCCTTGACTGCCCGCTTCTGCAACGAAGGTGCTCCAAGGAGAAGAGAGATTATTGGCCCCTCATAGCCAACATCCCACGCTTTCAAGCCTAGTCATCGTGAGGTGTCCGCTTCTGGAACGAAGGTGCTCCAAGGAGAAGAGAGATTATTGGCCCCTCATAGCCAACATCCCCGAAGTGGATTTGAGAGGTCCACCGGTCTACCCCTATGAAAATCATTTCACAAGCTAACTGATTCAAGGCTACCATTTTTTGTCTACTGTACTGAACTTATATATGTGTTTAAAATAGCTAGAATAATCAAGATGGCTCTTGATCTTACTTTTTACGTCAGTAGCATTGATGAACGGAGCGTGGCAGCTTGCAAAGTCCTTTTATGAATCATATGTTTCTCTTGTTTGAAAACAACAACAATAATCAATCTTATTTCATTGTTCTCTCCTCTTTCTATCACCGGATATATAGAAGGGAAATTTAAATAAAAATCAATTTTCTAGTATCAATTAGTGTCTAGATTATCATTTGGTGAGTGGATTTGTGATGGAAGAAAATTTAAAGGGATTAAACTCTATAATGAAGTTAAGAAAGTATTCGGCAAAGGTACAATGCGGTTATCAGTTTCTGAACATATTTTTTTCCTAGCTAGTTACTATATGCTTAAAATTTTGAATGACGAGAGAGTTTTGAGTTTTTCACTTCTTTACTTTTCCGTTTTTCGGTGTGGTTTAGTCATATGGTATGTTAACGCCAGGGTGCGTGCGACCTTGCTAATAAATTCTCCAAAACTTTAATAGTTGAACTACCCATCAATGGGTTCAACGTTGACATTCCAATCATCATAACTTTTTTTTTCTTTCGATAGTATGAGAATGACATTGATAAAAAGGTGGTTGTAATGTTTTAGCACGTTGGTGTCATAATATTACATACAAAAATATAGGCCTCGACATTATCCATCACTCAGAGACGTACAAAAGAAATAGAAGCACCCATCAAAAACTAGCCAGACAGATAAGGTATTTTAGCTAGTAGTTATGACAATCTGGGAGAGGGAGATACACTATCAGTAATGCATTCATGCACCCAGTCTTGGTATATCTCGATTCGAGTGCCGCATGCGTAAGCTGCAAAGGATCTGGCCTCCCGCATTAGATTCCGCATAGCCCATTCTATGCTACAAAAGTGAGTCAGCTAGTAAATAGCAAAATTTAAAAAGGATGGGTACCACCGTATCCACAATGTCATCTCTCCCCGATATCTGAGAGATAAAAAGGAAAGAGTGTATTATGTTTGAGCGCCCACTGTATGGCGATCAAGAAGCTCTTGGATTGTGCAGTATGACTATCAGAGGCTGGAATTATAATTGCAGCTGAGCCGCAACGAAAGTATTCGCAGTATAGCATGATATTCCTATTTCATCTATGAGTTGAGTATTGTTGAAGTTACATGCTACATTAATTCATGTGATCCTTGCTTGTGAACAGTCGCATGTTGCTCGTGTAAAGTAATGGGAGGTTTAAGCTTTCATTGTCCTAGTTTATGCATGTTTAAAAGATAGGTTAGGATTAATATCTACACGAGTATTTGGTTATATATAGGTTAATATTTTGAGGGTAAGGGTTTTGATTTCTTTGGTAACGGTTAGTGGGTTGAAGTAAGATTAACGAAAGCTAAGGTTATTTCAGTTAATCCAAATGCACCAGAAGCTAAAAAAAAAAGAGGATATAAATAGCCGTGTTTAGTTGTATTGTATGATTCCTAGGTTGTGTCAGCCAGACGATTAGCCATTCAATAAATGAGTTCTATATATTCGTCAGCTTGAAACAAAAGGCAAGCCAAACTAAATTGGCATGACATAGGGGGCATTTGAAGAAAACGTGATCAATTGTTTATGGTGCATTGCAACATAAGAGGCGTAGGTCTGTATTGATTAAATGGAGTCAGTAGAGGTTTGAGTGTAATGGTAGCCTTTCCCAACAGGCTCGTCATATAAGATAAATCAGGGTGGGATTGGTAGAGGCCAGAATTGACCTAAGAATTTTCGACAGTCAGCCGTTCACAACGCGAACTAGACACATAGGCAGCCTTAACAAGTCATCAGTTGTGGCCGCCCAAAATAACTGATCATCATAGTTAAATGTAAATATGTGGATTGAAAAGATCTTTTTAGCTGTTTCTGGATTAATTAGATCTTGGACCAACTGTTTTGTCCGACCCTTGTTCCATTTATCTTGGTGTGTAGAAATCCTCTTTCCGTTGCTAACTTGCCATCATAACTTCCAACTCTCGCTTTGTTTGGATTGCCGCACAAGATCAATGGGTAAGAGTATAAAAAAGAATTGTGACCAGTCCATTTGTTTGGGCACAGTCTGACCGCATTCTGTAAGTTAAACCATCTAAGCGAAACTACCATTTTATGACAAAATCTCATTACATATTTCACATCCAAGGAAGAAGGTCCGAGAAAAATTGTAAATAAGTTTGAACGTAAGGCAAAATTACTTATAGCCATTTGCCGCGCGGAGTTCTAATTCAGACCAGAAGAATACATGTAGGATGGCTCCGAACAAAATGAATGTGGATGGTACGGTATCTTGATTACATGTCACAATACCATTTACCGGCACAGAAGCCCTCCTATGACTCTTATTTTTCAATGTGCACGCTTTTGGTGACACACTGAAGCAAGATTAATCTGCAATATGTTTCGCTAAATTCATACCATTACTGGCAGGAGATCATTAAAGATGCTTCAAACATACGAATCAGGGAAGGTTCAATATCATCTCTTAGCCCTTGCATTTAGTGGCCAAAATCAGCTTATTGTTGTTCACATAAAAGGAAAATGAAACCCCTGTTGAGTAACTCTCGAGATGAAATATGCATAAATCTTTGTGGGTTATAAGTAATCGCCAGCTAAAAGCCGACTCTCGACAGCTCAACTTCACATTCAGGTCAGTTTGCCAAGGCTTCAGGCAACCCTGGAAAACCCTGAGCACCTTGGACCTCAAAGGTCCTGGACCTTGTGAATTTTAAGATAAAATAACAAGGTTGTTTCACCAAATAACCATGTTAAACCGAATATGTATGGCTAGTGTAGCTCAAATTGCAGAATATGAGTGCAGGAATCCAAAAGCACTCTAGCAGTTGTAACTTTATAATACTTAAGAACATAAACTCTTTTTGTCAGGAATGACAGTATCCTTAATTGCAGACAATGTCACATTAAATTCCTATGGTCCTCCTTTGACAATCTTGAACATCGAGTAGTTCCACATCAAATACTTCGAACTGCTTTGCGCTGAAAAAGATGGAGGGTCCTACCTGCAAAACAAAAGATACTTTTTACATTATATGTCGATTAACTTCGCTGATCGAACTACACTTCCTGACCTCTGCAGGATACGCCCCTTCCATGTTCAGGATCAGGGCCAACTTTTGACCCAAATTTTCAGGATAAATGAAAATTTACCCCCAGCTTTTACTTCGACATTAACTGTAAACAACTTTCATACTGATAATGCTTACTGAAAGTAGCATGCAAGGTTTTCATTTTTGTTTGGCAAATGGTTGGTTTGCTGTTATCCAGATGATACCAAATGCAGAGACATCTGTGAAATATGGTTTATATATTGCAGCGAAGATCGCCAGAGCTTTCTTAGAGTGAAAGGTTCTCACTAGTCACATTAAGTTCTATTGAGGTTTTCAATACCCCGCTGAATTTGTGTCAAATGAACTATCTTTCAATGTTTTGGAACAAGGAGACGAACAAGTGCATGAAGCCAGGGAGAGTTCCATGGTCTCATCATGGGAGGCACGTAACGAACTTTCCTAGAAAAATGAGGGGGTCGCAAGTTCCTGGTAATCTGGCAGTGTAGAAAACAGTTAATCATCTATATTCAAATTGTTGATGTGATTTGGGAGTTCGGTGTTTTCTTTCGGTGATATTGGTGCAATATTTTAGTTGTACCAAATAAGATTATTAAAATCATTGAGAGTAAAATCAGGGCCTGGCATGGGAAGGATGTGAAGTGCACAGAGCCAAGGTCTTGTGGAAGGAAGTCTACTTTCCAAAGAAGGTGGCTTGGGAATCAAAAGGCTAGAGGAATGGAATAGAGCAACTATCTGCAAACACTTCTGGGATCTGGCTCACAAGGACTCATTGTGGGTTAGATGGTGTCATAGCTATATCATAAAAGATAAACACATATGGACATTCAAACCCCCAGTAACAATGTCATGGACATGGTGTAAACTCTTAAAGCTTAGAAGTCAGGTGCAACAACTATGTATATACAAAATTGGTGATGGGAAGGATAATTGGCTCTGGCTTGATAGATGGTTACCTGGTGGAGCTCTCAAGCATCAATTTGGCTTGAGAATAGGCTGTGATTCAGGAATTGGACTGAACTCAAAAATAGCAAAGATAATATGCAACAATACTTGGAGACTACCTACTAAAAGATCACAAGCATTGAGAGAGGTGAACAACATGCTCAGTACCATGCCTGCACCTAGGACTGGGCAAAAGTGATGAGCTACAATGGGACTTACATCCAAGTGGTAAGTTTAAAATCAACTCTGCCTGGAATCATATCAGAACTAAATCCATCTTGCTGAAATGGGGGAAATTAGTCTGGTTCACTGGCCACGTCCCCAAGTGCTCTATAATAATGTGGATGCTATGCAAAAATGGTTTGAGAACAAGATCTAAACTGAAAGAATGGAATATTACTCAAGATGACAGTTGCCTACTGTGTTTAGAACACCAAGAGACAGTTGATCAGCTTTTCATCAAATGTCATTATGCCCACGTACTGTGGAGAATAATTTTTGAGCAACTGGGAATGATAATTCCATTAGACAATTGGAATCAGTTCTTACATGATGCATCGGAGCTTATTAGAGATAAGAGTTTCACAGCAAGAGTGTGTAAACTCTCTGGCTTGTGGATGGAGAGAAATACTAGACTCCATAAGCATTTGCAAGCAGAACCTCAAGGTCACTGGCAAGTTATACACCAATGGATCAAATGGATAGTGAGCAGCTAGAATAATGTGCCTAAAACAGCTAGAACTGAGCAGCTGTGTGAAAAATGGGGGATAAGTGCTATAATGTTTAAGATTCCATCAAAATAATTAGGTAGTGAAATTTTGTGTACATGTGCAAATCTTGTCAATGTAGAACATGAGAAGTATATGGGGACTCTTCATGCTGTAGAAGTTACAGCTGTAATAAGGAGTGATGTATAGTTTACCATTATAATGGAATATATTGGACTTTGACCACAAAAAAGAAAAAAAGAGTTGCACTCGTTCTCCCATTATCTGTAAAAGATTTTCTACCTATTATCAACAATTTCTACTTCAGAAAGTCAAGGGGGGCCTGTCACCATTTTTGGTCAAGGTAGCTTGGGCCATGGATGGAGCAACATTATAGACGGAAGAAGAGCATGGTATTTTAGTTTTTAGAATCTTGTCTAAAGAGAAGATTATAAGGTCATAAAGTTCTAGGAACATTGCCAGCCCAAACCGAGAAAATTACAAGTAGAAAATCTTCAAAGCATCCTATATCCATTCTAAAGTGGGAAATCAAAAGAATGAAGCACAGAGAAGTTATTGAAGTGCATATGCCGCTGATGACAAAAGGGAAACAAACAGTTGAAGAAAAAAAGCATAACTCACAGGTGGTCCAAGCTCTGGAGGAATTATAATTCTCCTTTTCCCCCCTGGTCTCATGTCTCCAATTCCTTCTGCAAAACCTGTCTCAACATTCTCCATTTAGCTACCCTTTTCTATTTACCAGAAAAGAGGAACAAAGCAAAGTTTCTCATCAATTGGTTTTAAGGGTCCCACCTGGAACTAATCCATTGGTTCCGAAACGGATTTTGGCAGGTCTACCCTGTAAGTAGGTACTGTCAATACGGCGACCTGACTCATTATAGCCAATATAGTGAAAAGTTACCTGCAAAGTGACGTCATGTTTAGTACTAACTTATTGTAGACTACTATTTCTAGAACTGAACTTTCTTGACCTCCGAACTTTTATCTCGACAGTGTAATGAAAATAAAGAACTTTTGTTTCTTGGAACGTTTTAATTACTTGTAATAGCTAGTGGTGGTTGGGCCTCAGTCTGAGGTGCCCCAATAATTGCATCCTCTGGCACTCTGTTCAAGATTTGGTTTAGTGATAATACAATATGCTGAGAGTTTCCTGGATAAGACAGTTGATTCTTTTATCCCACCACTCTCAACAATGGTGGCCAGTGGACTGGCAATTGCAATAGAGTTGAGGGACATGATTGATGACGTGCAATATAATCCCAACCCAAGAGTGGAGGCCAAGGTCATTTAGAATATGGCCAACTCTGGTAAGTCTAAGATGCCGGGGTGCCTTGGTTGGTCAGTCTGGTTTTCAGTCAATCCAAACCATTCATTCATGCTCTTGTTGACTAGGTAAAAGGGATGCATGTTAGGTGTGACACAATGTTGGATTCTGCTGTGAAATTCTGTGATGGAAACCGTACCTCATCTTCTCCGTAAACTTTTTCCCATAAGGTCTGGGCTATTCTTATGGGGCTTGTGCAATGTCCAACATTCAGATTTTGAGGCAAAGGAAGTTAGGTGGATGATTAATAATTTTACAGGTAAGTCTTTCAGTTCTTTGACAATATTTTTTTTGGCGGAAAGAGTATACACATGCTGTTCGTGTTGCCAGATGATTCTTGTGGCTGCTTGCATTAACTTAGGAGCAAAATGACGAGGAAGTAAACCATTTACATAGGTCATCAATCTCCAGCAAACATCCTAATATCGATTACTTATGTTCTTCTTCTTCTTCTCCGGATCCAGTCGCACCCACTTCGCCGCACGCCACCTTCGGTCACTAGTGAGTACTTCTTCCTCCTCCTCCTGCTGCTTCTTCTTCTTCTCTCCGGTCTCCTCCGTCCTCTCAGATTCCTTGCAAGGTGGTTGCAAAAGGTGGTTGATGGGGTCGCTGGTGGTCAGCGGTGGTCGCCGATGGTCACAGAGCTGCCCTTTCCACATCAAGTACGCACCTGAGCTGCACCCATTATTTAAGATATTAAAAGAATAAATCAAAACGACTGGACGGGCACCCGACGCACACCCGATGCCGGTGCTTCACCCAAAGTGCCACACCCTTGCTTCATAGGTTCAGTCTCTCTTTTCTTCCTTTTTTCTTCTCTGAAACACTACATGATATCAGAGCAGGCTTTTTTTTCTTTTTCTGGTCAAAACGGTCGTAACTAGAGCATGGAGATCCTCGGATTCCTATGAGGCATGAAGCTCAACACTCGGTGAGACACTCAGAACAAGCATCACTCACAGAGGAGACCACTTCTCACAGCATTCCTTCCAATTTACCTCTCACAAACTGACCGGGAAAAAGTACCTTGAATGGGCCCAGTCCGTGTAGTTGGCGATTGATGGCAGGGGCAAGCTCGGACATCTAACTGGAGACGTGACACAACCAGCAGCAGGTGATCCTTCCCTGAGCATGTGGCAATGCAGAAACTCCTTAGTCATTACATGGTTGATCAATTCCATGAAGCCAACCATAGGTAAATCATATCTCTTCCTTCCTATTGCAAAAGATGTTTGGTAAACCGTGCGTGAAACGTACTATGTTGTTGAAAACTCTTCAAAAAAATTGATTTCAGAACTAAATTGTGGAAGTCTACAAGGAGAGCATGAGTTTGTTTATTACAATAAGATAGTTTCACTATGGCAGAAATTAGATCAATGTTATAATAACGATGAATGGGATTGTCCAACTGATAGTGTAAAAATCCTGAAAAGGGGAGTGTGACCGAGTGCACCTATTTTTAGCGGGTCTTAATAATGATTTTGATAAGGTCAGGTTTCGGATTCTTGAAAAAAAAACCTCTGCCCTCCCTTCGTGAAGCCTTTTCTGAAATTCGGAGATAGGAAACTTCACTGAAGGTTACATGAACCAACCCGGACCCATAATTGGTAGTAGATTTAGAGAATTCTTTGGGGAATGAATATGACAATGACAGGAAAAAGGGAAATAAAAGCCTTGGTGTGATCTTGCAAAAAGCCTTAGCTTAAAGGAAAATTTGTTGGAAGATTCATAGGAAGCTCCAGATTCGAAGAAGAAAAACACTTATGATAACCTTGCCTTTTAAGTGTCCAACGAAGAAATTCAGGGGCAGCAAAGCACTCAAAACGCATCCGCATTCACAAAGGAACAACTAGAGCACTTCCACACGCTCTTTCAATTTCCACATCTCCAAGAAAGCCACTCTTATTCTTTGGCTCAGAAAGATAACTTTGTCTATACTTATAGTCCTTGTGAAGGGAACAAAAAGTAAAGATTGTGGATGGGTCTCCCTCGGCAATTACAGGGACAGGATCCATTGCATTATCTCCATCTATAACTCTGCATAATGTTCTTCATTGTCGTAAAAACTCTTGAAATATGTTGCCCATTAGTAAATTAACTAATTATCTCAAGTGTCGAGCTAATTTCTCTTGTTCTCGATATGAGTTTCATAAGCATCATCGTTCATTTTTTTCCTTCAAGGCCATATCAAGCTTCAAAACCATATATGTTAATCCATAGTGGCTTTTAGGGACCATCTAGGGTTTCAACAATTTTTCAAAAAAAAAAAAAAAATGGTTTGTTAGCTTTACGGTTATGATACATGTGTAAGTTAAGTGTACTTGTTAAGGGATAAATCTGAAATGGAAAAGGTTTTCAGAGTTCTCTATAAAATGGTGGCAGCATAATTTCAAGAAAAAAACAAGGTTTTCGAAGTTATCTACCGCAAACAGCTCTCTAAGAGAAGGGGCTCTTTTCTAGAAAGAACGAACAACGATGCCTTGAAGCATACACAGAGGTACACTGGGCTGGATCAATTAAAGATAGAAAATCGACATCAGGGTACTGCACTTTTGTAACAGGAAACCTACTAATATGGAGAAGCAAGAACAAAGTGTGGTGGCTCGCAGTAGTGCCAAAACAAAATATAGATCGATGGTTGTGAGATTTGCAAGATGATGTGGCTAAAACAAGTTTTGAAAGAACTAAGAATACCTATGACCATTAGGGGTGCAACTTGAGCCGAGAAACCCGTGGACAACCCGTGCCAGCCCGCAGAAATATGGGAATAGACTTACATGTTTAGTGATCATGATGGACATTGGCTCAAAATTTTGGGCCCGTGAAAATATGGGCCGAACATGGACAAAGGTTTCGACAAGCCCATCCAGTCCGTGGGAAAACCAACTCGTTTAACTATTATATAATATAAATTATTTTATACACATATGTGTGTGTGTGTGTGTGAGTGTGTGAGTGAGTGAGTGTATATACATTTACATACATACATAAATATGTATGCATATATTTTGTTTTCTTTAGTCGTTTTATATCATTTTGTTCCAAAATATTTGTTTTCATGCTTATATTTAAGTTCATTTTGAGACTTTAATGTACGTTTTTTTCACTATAAAGCCTAAATTGTAGAGTTGGATGTTCAATGATATGTTTCGAAATCGTACTAAAAAAAACATAATTCGTAACCATAGACAACCGTGGGCTCACCATGTCCAGCCCGTATCCACCAGTATATATGTGTGTGTGTGTGTGTGTGTGTGCATATACATACATATATAAATATGTATGCATATGTTTTGTTTTATTTAGTCTTTTTATATCATTTTGTTCCAAATATTTGTCTTCGTGCTTATATTTAAGTTCATTTTGAGACTTTAATGTACTTTTTTTTTCCATTATCATGTCTAAATTATAGAGTTGGATGGTCAATGATATGTTTCTGAATCGTCTAAAAAAACATAATTCGTAACCATGGACAACTCGTGGGCTCTCCATGTCCAGCCCGTATCCACCAAAATTTTGATAGGCTCGGCGTGGACAAATATTATTAGGCCCTTAGATGGGCTGGGATGGACATGTGCACAAATTTTGAAGAGTGGGCTGGGCATGGTCTGACCCTTAGGTCCGTCCAGCCCGCCCAAGTTGCACCCTTAATGACCATGCCTATGAAGTTGTACTGCGAAACTGATGCGGCCATTAGCATTGCACACAATCCGGTTCAACACGACAGAAAAAAGCATGATGACATTTACAGGCACTTCATAAAAGAGAAAATTGACACAAGAACTATTCGTACGCCGTTTGTTCTGACATCACATCAAAATGCAGATATTCTCACAAAGAAAATGTTTAGGCCTAACTATGAGTTTCTCATTAGCAGGTTGGGGATGATAGATATGTATGCACCAACTTGAGAGGGAGTGTCAAATTATGAGAAAGATTAGGCCATGATAGATATCTATGCACAAACTCGAGGGAGAGCGTCGAATTATGAGAAAGATTAGGCCATTAACCTGGATGATTAGCATAATCGAATCAAGTCAATGATTCTGTTATCATCTTATTAGGAAAGTAGATTTGTTATTATTGTGTAAGTTTTTTATTTTCAAATAAAGGAAATCCCTTCAAATAAGGGGATCCGATTAGGCCTAGTTTACAGGGATTTCATAACTTATTTGGCGGTATGATTTCCTATAATATTTGTATAGCTTATTCGGTATTATACAATTGAGAATGAATTCATGTTCTCTTTTCTTCCCTTTTTCTTCTTTGAGCACTACCCAATGTAACTTTCATGATAGCTGGATAGAAAAACTAGTACAACCCAATGTTTTAGATAGTAACATTGATATTGAGATGGTATAGTTAGGAGATGAAACTTGTCTAATGACTGATTGGAACTCGTATTTGTTCATTTTCAATAATAATTAGATTTAAGTTGATGTTTTAGGGTTTTGGTTAAGAATTGTTAATGCATTTCTAATAGAATAGGTTTTATTTTAACATGGTCTTTTCACTGAATTAGGGGTAGTTAGTACTAGCATTGTTGGGCTGTGACTTTTGTCGCTTTACACTATTGCGGAATACTATTCTTATCTTGCCTTTGTTGACCTGATTTGGTTGGTGATGGAAATCCAACAACCTACACTATTGTACCTACGGCCATTGCATTTTGTATGTAGCTTTTGCTGTACAATTGATAGGCTACCTACAAAATATGACGTGAAAGAAGGCTTATGAATAGGGCTACTTAACTGTCTCAGAAAATCATCCGAAGTTTCCTCCTCTTTTGAGTGTAATACGTGAAATAGAGTTAGTAAACCTTCTTCTTTGAGAGAGAATATTATGTGGGTTGTATAAGGGGTATCCAATTGGATAAAAGGATCTCGGGTTTTTAGGATTAAACTCTTAAGAGTTATCTTGCACTTGTTTCGATATTCTCATAATATAAAGAAGCTTGCACGCCCCGCGAAGGTAGGTACCTTATAGCCGAACCACGTTAAATCTTTTGTCCAAATACTTGTGCACCTATTTTTTTATAATACAGTTCTCGTTACTAGTTTTCCAATCAAATAACAATGTTTCCAATACATCTGTGTGAGTGATACTAATAAGAGTCGTCACGGGGATTCTAGCATATTTTTTAAACGTAGTAATCCTTCGCCTTGCGAGAGTAGTCGAGGCAATTGCCTTTTCCTCATTTTCTCTGCCCAAAATGGCTTTATTATTGGTTGGTCATCAAAAAACAGAATTTCACAATTATATACAGCGACAATAACGTTTCAACTAATACTAAAAAAACCTAATAAAATGCAAGGTCCAAGGCTCGCCCGTTTCAGCTTCTGTTTTATTGTCTCTAAGTAAACTACAGAATCTGTTTAGCAGGATACAACTTGAATAATTCAGATGCATGTTTCAGGCAACTTAAACATGAATGTACACACCACAATTTGACAAAGGAACCATAGCTTCAAAATAAAATGTGGGTAAAAGAAAAACCTGCTGACCAGCTTTTGGGCAATCATCATTACCAACTTCAAAATCCCTGTATATAAGCCCAGAATCACGCTTTACATAGTTTTCTGATGCCCCACTACTTTGACGTCAAACCCTGAGCAAAATCCCCAAACACAATGTCAGGAAAGTTCACAGATTACTGGGATAAAGATTGAGAAGAAAAGAGGAACTGTGATTATTTATAATTTCAAGAATGGACCATTGGCTCATTTCCTTACGCGCATGACAGATCTTCTCTAACAAAGCTTGGGAAGTCTTCAGGGCCCTTATTTTCTCTCTGGACCCGTGTATTTTGCTCAAGAAGGCGCTTCTCGTCATATGGATTCTTACCTTCTGTTTTTCCAGAGGAAGGCAGAGTTGGAAACAAGCCTGACGAGCACAATAAGAGGAAGAGTTGTCTCCGCTTCAACTTTTCGTCATAAGGAGATACATATCCATACTGTTCTCTAGCAGTGCATACAATATTAAACCTAAGCAAGTAAACAAGTGGAAAATTGATCGAAGCAGTGTAACTACAGTTATCTGCCGTGCCCATCATCTTTCAATTGACGACTTAGGCAACATTGGGCTACCAGCTTTTTCTGAGCAAAAAGTTCTTCGAGCATGGAGAAAGCTGAGAGAGTCCTACCTGCAAGAGGCAAGATCTAGTATAAGTACTAGAAGAAAGGAAAACTGATTTATTTTGTCTAGGCACAAGACAGAGGAAGCATAAAAACATAACAGTAAGTCTGTATACAGAATGAATTCGAGAGATAGCCTAAGAGAGGGAAGGAGTTTAGTGGTGACATTTTCTCAGCCTAGAATTTCATCGTAATGGTTTACCTTCATAAATCAAGCTATACGATGCATATCCAACTTCTTCCTATCCAAGCACCTATCACCGTACTTACAGATTTCAACAGCAAAATTAAACCTACTTAAGGACACTGTGAAAGCAGATGATCAATCAAATTCGTCCATCTCTTTCTAGTTCAAAACTTGCCCTACTCAACCAAGGATTCCCTTTACAAAAGAGACATTATCACTCTCCCTGGTTCCACCAACCAGAAGGCACATATTTAGTGACAGTTTTCCTTCAAGAACCTGGCTGTTCTGCTCTGATACAAACCCCAGTAGGTTTATCTTTTCACGCTTGAGAACTTTTCTTCTTGATAAAGGGTCTATTATTAGACCGTATTCCAAAGACATTGTCCAATATGGCAGACCTTCTGCAATATGGCATCACCAAGATATCTAGGATCTTGAAAACAAACTGTGGTTTACCTGTTTCCACCAACATACCAGTTATTGCCTAAGAGAAAACTAAAACCTCATTTCTGATTAACTGGCTTCCATCGTCTGTTCACATTTTGGTTTATTTTAGCGTCTTAAGTAGTGTTAGAGGGTGTTAAACATCACACTAAGTCTCTAAGGACCTTAAACATCACACTAAGATAGAATAATGCAAGGCATCACACCATGGGTTCTTGCGCTTCAAGCGCAATAGAATGATACATCAGACATCACAATGAACCAGCTAAAACAATTGTCTGTTCATCATTTATCGTCTCAAAATAGAGACTGCAACTTATAAAGACACCCCACTAATAGCTGGTATTAATCAGCTATTTGCACAGTGATCAAGAAGGACTTTCAACGCGTCTACAACCAAATTTACACCAGGCAATCAGTAGACATGTTTTTCATATGACTTCCTAAAATAAACACAAAAATAATCGATATGCACCACAACATAAGCCATGAATCTCCTTTGGATCATATGCACTTGTACCTTCCAGATTCTGCCTTGAAAATTTACGAAGGCTGGGGTTTTTCAGTATAATCATATGTTGGAATGGTCATCAAAACACAATAATTTCTTCTGTTGTTGAAGGCATCATGTGGATGACTAAAGTTTTGTAATAACAAAGTTGTTGGGTAGGTAAACCAAGAATGAGCAAGCCCTTTCATGGAAACCTCTTACACCATAAGTGAGTATTTTGATGTTCTTATACCATGAATGCAGACAACTATAGATTCAAAACCCAAATGAAAAAAAAAAGATCCATTAAAAACCATAATTAATCAGCTCGTCTACAAATTGCACGAACGATAAACTTCAGTATTTAAAACCCACTCTAATAGCCAAAGATAGTAATGACTACCAAATGTGTAAAACATCTCTGAATCCTACTCGGGGCAAATGGGGTGTATAAACAAATGAGGAAGCAGATAGAAGCAGGAATCCCAAACAAGAAGGCAGGGCCACGAATTTGAAGTGGGTGCGGTTTCATAAACAATTTGTGGATAGAAAGAGAGAGGGACATACAGGAAAGTGATGGCTTGGGTTGAAGAGAAGAAAATGAGAGCATCATCATTTTTTTGGGTAGAAAGTCTGTCACAGTAGAGAGTGCATTTATGCGCTCGAAACTTGAGAAAGTCTGTCACTTTATCTTCTTTTCTCTCCCTCCATTGGTTGTTATTATCTGATGAGTTTCGTGGAGTTTTTTCCCTAAATAATACAAATTAATAACTTAATAACCTGTTTACCTCATTTTCAAACTTATTTACCCGCATACCACATTTTGGGAAATCGTGGTTCCAAACCACGACTTCTCCTAGAAAAACGTGGTTTGCAAACACGTTTTCATGTTCTATATATGTTTCCCATTTAATTTTTCTAATTTAAACAAAATTGAAAGAGAAAATTGGAAACAAAAATATATTCTGTTAGGAAATTAAAAATCGCATTTTCAAAACACGTCTTCTGACGTTTTATTAAAAACGTTGTTCAGAACCACGTTTCCTCTAAAAACGTGGTTCAGAACCACGTTTCCTCTAAAAACGTGGTTCAGAACCACGTTTCCTCTAAAAACGTGGTTCAGAACCACGTTTCCTCTAAAAACGTGGTTCAGAACCACGTTTTTAGAGGAAGCTTCCCGGGGTGCTTCTCTTCATCCACCCCTAAAAACAGAACTTTCAGCTTTGAAGCTTCAAAGATAGCTGGCCCAAACAGCCTCGCAACCTGATCCAACCAAACCCACAGTCAGCCAGCCACATCAGTATAAAATCAAAGAAATCCATATGTACTACTCTTCTTGAAACCAACAGGTTCGAGGAACAAAGTACCGGGACTATTGACAGATTCTTCTTGGGTTTTGACAGAAGACGCGTTTTGAAAACACGATTTGTTATTGAAAATCGTGGTTGTGAACAACGTTTTTAAGAAAACGTTGTTCTGAACCACGTTTTACTAGAAATCGTGGTTTTGAACCACGTTTTCTTGTCACGATTTACATTTTGTTGTTGCTGGTGTAATGAACAGAAAACGTGTTTCATTCCAAACGTTCGTCGTTGGATCGTTGAAAACCACGACGATTTTTGTTTAAAACATTGTGCAATTTCAAGTGAATCTTGGTTTTTACTTCAATTAAAATTGTGACTGAAAACCACGACTTCTATATAAATCGCTTTTTTTTAACAATGATTTCTCGTAAATGCGTTGTGTACTTTCAATTGACGCTTGATTTTCACTTTAACACTACTCGTGGTTGCAAAGCATGGCTTCTATGGGCAAATGGGTGCTTGTGTGGCTCCTCAAATATGGACACTTAGTGTGCTTACTTGGTGATGTCAGCGTGTGTGGTTCTCTCCTATGGGAAGGTGTTCATTGTCCGTGATTCTTTCTTTCTCTCCTTCTCAGAGTACCACTGGTTCTCCACAATGTTGTATCCTCTTGATTTCATGTTTCTGTTCTTGGCCGTGTAGCATGAATTTGCTCTGGGTAGTGGGTCTCTTTTCAGATTTCAAGAAAATATTTTTCCTTAACGAAAGACACTTACCTCAACCACAGTTAGCTCATGTTCTTTAGTTTCTAACTGTGGCAAGTAGTAGTATATATAGTTATGATTATTGCCTTCATCAGTTAATGAAAGTATACCTATAGCTGCCATAATTGGATCATGTCGTACATTTTCGAATTGATGCGGCCTCTTTGAACAATATTTTTCAATCAATGAAACTACACCTGCAGCTGCAAAAGTTAGATCATGTTCTTCAATGTTCCTACATCTTTGCACTGTTTCCTTTCTTCTAATAAAGACGTGCCCATAAACCGGTCATGTTCTTCATCTGAACATAAGGAAATACAACATATAAATTTTACGTGGTATTTCTTACAAAGAAAGCATCCTGGTTGACATGACCACGCTGATAAACCAGTCAGCCTCAACACTAACCATTTTTAGTCATCTTCATCAGACATTGGAGCATCAGAAACTGAATCAGGTTCAAAGCTCATGTTCCAATATAAACGTGCTTCGTTGTTGCAACCATCTGCATAGCTTTCACGTGCCATACGACGTAGGTTATGCCTACTTTGACGAACTCTCATTCTATTGTTTTCTTCACGTATACGATGCAGTGCCCTTTCAAGCTCCATATGTGTATTCCGAGGCATGTTGATTGCTTTTTGGCGAGGTACGGGTATATTCATGTGTCGTGAATCAGCTACAAGGACCTCATATTCATTCAACCGATAAGACCATTCTGCATGTAATGTATTAACATACCGTGATGAGTAACGCAAACTTGGACGCAACGAATAGTGAAATTCATCTTCGCCCGCCCAGTAACGACCCATAGCTTCAAAAATGTCTCGTGGAGTATATGTCATTTTTAGAGTTCTTACACAACGAAGAATATAGCAGCTAGTTGCCCTTTGCCCTTCATCCACTACACATACTTATATAATGCTTGACAAGGGTCCACTTCAATAAATGCAACGTGTTAATATTTTTTGAGATGTCACAAGTCGCTGCAAGTTTCTTTAAAGTAGTTGATGAAAAGACTTTACAGATATATTAGTTGTTGAAAGGATAGTAGCTCATTAACAGCTTCATCAATCCTTGAACTGTTAATAACAGATTGAAGGACAATTCACCGTGAAAAGTCTACAGTTATAGCAAAATCAAAGCGTAGTTGTTGCTCGTCAGCTTCATATGGCGTGCTAGTTTGGAAGTACCTACGTTTGTTTTTTTAGGGGTTTACGACATGCCAGGCACGTGACGTAAAAAAAAAAAAAAAACATGTGGCAACGATTTGATTCAAATTTTTTTTTTACCCAACTCATAACTGTATGTGAAGTTTTAAAAGTATGTAGCTAAAGTACATATGAAACCCTCTATCGGTATTGAGCATAAATGCAAAAGCGCAAGAATGATGTAATTGCTTAACAGGAAAAGCAATGAAATACCACAACCAAATTTCTCCTCACCATTCACTGTTGAGGTTGATGCTAGTGATCTCGGCATGGGAGGGCTCCTAATGCAAGAAGGGAGACCCTCGGCTTTTTTTCAGTAAAGCCTTTGGACCAAAAGCAATAGCCCTATCTACCTATGAAAAGGAGCTAATGGCCTTAGTCCAGGCAGTTTTGCACTGGCACACCTACTCAAGCATTCAACCATTTTCAATTTTGACAGACCATCGTAGTCTTAAATACCTGTTAGGGCAGAGAGTAACATCATTACTCCAAAAGAAATGCCTTTCCAAGCTGCTTGGGTTTACCTTCACAGTTCAATACAGAGCAGGTAGTGAAAATGGCACCGCAGATGCCCTATCTAGGCTGCCAAGTGGGAATGAAGACAATGGGGAATGTCAAGCCATCTCACATATCAATCCAGCTTGGTTAACAGAGGTCCAAGACAGCTACTCAGGAGATCCTTATATACAAGAACAGATACAACTCCTTACATTGGACCCCTTTGCTACCACTGAGTTCACATATGAACAGGACATTCTAAGGTACAGAGGGAGGATATGTATAGGGCAAGAAGGGAAACTAAGGGAGCATATTTTTCAAACCATGCATTCCTCTGGACTAGCGACGGGACATTCAGGATCATAACCCAATAACAAGGGAGTCTCAGCAACATTCCATTGGCCTTCTCTTAGAAGTGATGTCAAAGAATGGGTTAAAAGGTATGATATATGTCAAAGGTGCAAGCATGAAACAGTAGCTTATCCTGGATTGTTGCAGCCTTTACCTATCCCAAATCAATTATGGAGTAGCATCTCCATGGATTTCATTGAAGGGTTACCTAAATCAGCACACAAGGAGGCTATACTAGTGGTTGTTACAGCCTATATAAAGCCTAGATGACTGACATGTTAAGGCAGCTTTGTAGTACAACTTCCAAACTTCAAAGCTTCAATATGTACTTTTTTGTTTCTTAACCTTTAATTCTAATCAAAATGCAAAATGTGGGTTCCTTACCTGCTTAAATTACATGCATTTTAAACTTGTTGGAATTTTCACTTCAAAAGTACATGCTCACATTCAACTCTACTCCTCTTCAAGCAAACGGAAGTAAACAGCAGAAAAGGGAAGAAAGGAAACCTGACTTAAAAGTAAGGCACGACGAAAATTTGTGCATAAAAAAGATAAAAAATAAACTACAAAACATAGCACCCCGTCAATAAACTAGAAGTAAAGAGTAAGAATTTGTGGCGAACCTTGGCTCTTTAGTTCCAAGATGAAATATGCTAATAGAGCACCATCCAATAGCAATCGATGAGAATGCTCTCCATCAGTCTGTTCATTAGCGCAACAGCATATAGGTTGAGGTTGGCAACCTGAAAATGAAATCATGGTTAAACCATATATTTATATATCTCTCTACATTAAAAGTGTAACTTGTTTAAACATGTTTCTACACATCTCTCTACATAAAAAGTGTCTACTTGTTTAAACATGTTTCTACACATTTTCACTACTTTTCTGCAAAGCGTTAATCCATAGTAGAGAGATAAGATCAAAAATCATCAATACATCACGAAATGTATGGTTGTAAAGAACACATGCCAAAAAGCTATGAGTTTATTACCCAACTTAGATTGTACTCTCATTGTTAGAGAGATGTAATGCTAATAGAAAGAAAATAACCATGAGAGATATTAGAAGGGGAGAAATGAAAAAGAAAGGGACACATTTATGTTTTGAATACTTGGTCATAAACTAAACCAGGTACATAGAAAAGTGGTACAAATGAGGTATAAAGTTAGCATACAGATAAAAGTAAGGCATGCTATCATTTGGAATAAGGTTCTGTAGGTGGAGCATTGTCATAGTTGATCTTACTCAGGCTTTGCTAGAGTCCATTTGCGCATGTTTAGCTGGTTTCATTGAGTTCACATTTTAAAAAAATTGATCATGCGTCTAATATACGTAGGGAGCAACGACGATGATAAGAAAGAAACAACTAAGTAAAATGCGAGAAAGCCTTTTGGCGTTCATCTTACTATCCCTACACCCTACAATGGTAGCAGACTCATTATTAGCCTTAAAGAAAGGACAAAGAGGGGTTACATAGATATAAACTAGATGAGAAAAATACGAACAAAAGATCCCAAAGCACGTATATCTTTTCATTCCCCGCGACTCACAAACTTTAGTTACTTTTAAGGTACTTCTTTTAGATATTTGTTGTATTCATGTTGTCATTACATGATAGTTCTTTTAGATATCCGTTGTATTCATGTTGTCATTACATATTATATAATTATCAAATGGCAGGTCAATTAGAAAATAGTGTATGGAAGGGAATTCTAGGTGCATGCCATGTATGACATTCTTCACAAAGCAGATTTTGTTGCAGCAGAGAACCATCACTTGTTGGGATGCTGCCATACCATTGGGAAGCGATTCAGTAATTAAACCTTCATAAGAGTATTCTATGTGATACACACGCATAAGGAATCCTATTGATACTCATACGATATTGATAACTACGGACATTACCACAGTTTCATTGTGGCGTTTGCTGTCATATTAATGTAGTAAGCAAAACGAACTGATCAAGAGAGCATGATTAAAGGAGGGCTTACTCAAAACCAAAAAGTTTTTGCGAGTCCTGATCAGTACTTGAAGGTTCCAATATTAGACTTCTAGTCTATCCAAATAAGAGATTCTGTTCTATAGAAGTGTCTTAAGGCATAGATTGCTAAGTGGACTCAAGTTGACTGGGGATTGCTAAGTTGAGAGTCGATAGATATTTAGTTCTATTCACAGCTTATAACTAAGTTAAGCAAGTGATTTTTATAATCATAATTATCCTAACGAGTTTTTATTTTTGTTCTTGAAAGAGGAAATTACTTGAGCGCGCACTAAGTGCTAAGGGGTTACGCAAAAGAAATTCATATGTCACGCAAACCTCGGTTCATGGTTTCTTTATCATTTTTTCTTATCTAAATCACGTAGGTAAGATTCATGGATCACAAATTCAAGATGTTTATAAATTGTACGTCTACACCTTAAGCCTCGAAAGATTTGCACTCGTGATATATTAATGTTTCATAATACTGAGACAAGTGAAACTTTTGTTGATCATGGTCGAATTTCAATCCTTGACGGACGCAATTACACAAACCATTTTGAGCTTTAACATGACCAAACATGTAGAACCCTAGAATGAAGAGGCATACAGTTAACACGTAAAAATGCACTGCGATCATGTTGTGCAAGAACAACCCTAGAAGATATCCAAGCATTATGAACTAGAAAGATTCAAGAGAATAAACAAGCGTAGAATGAACATGACAGTAACAAGAACAAGAAATGAAAATGAAAATCTGACCGTCAACATGTCGAGATGGCTGTGATCGTGAAGCCTGCAAGTTTCGCGTGGTTTATTAAGGTTTCGCAGCTTCATATAGAGGAAGAGAGCGAGGTCTTAGGGCGGTTTACATAGGTTAAGTACTCAAGTTATAGGACCCACTCACAGCTATCATTTAGACTAATTAGTTACGCTAAAAAATGTTGCTAAAAATTTGTCACCGAAGGTGCTACTATCAACATATTACCTTTTAATGTTCGTCGTGAATTTAGGAGTAGAAATTTTCCTCCAATGCATAGGTATAAGAAGACGAGTGTCATCGGTTAGTATAAAAGTATGCATATAAGACTACTGTTTGTTAAAAGTAAGTATAAATTTTTTACTCTAGGTAAAATAATGAACGTATGGTACATTAAATATTCAAGGCTTTTGTAGCTATAACTGAGTGAAGGTTCTAAAGGAGGATCACCTTGATCAGATTCGTGGCAATGGCGATACCAACCTACCAAACTTCCACCATGTTAATGCATACCTTAGTTAGCGAAACTAGGGATTTCTCTGAATTAAAGACAAGTCTGATTTAAATAATAATAAGAAAAAAATCGGTCGAGTTTCACCAAATCAAAGNTTCGCAAGTCTCAAAACTCAGTTAATAAATGCTAGTTGGTTTATGATACGATCCTATTACAGGATAATGTCTTCCTCAAAAGGGTTAGACAAGTAAGTACTCCTTCATTGTGTCTTATAAGACCATTCATAAAGTCTTTCATATCGGACCATTCCTTAATCGTTCTTGAGAATGGTCAAGTGACTAGTATTTGGAAAGACTCATGGTTCCCTCCGCCCTTGGTACCCCTTTCCATGGGGGAGTCCCCGTCTTATATTGAGGCTGGTCTGATAGATCAAGATCTCCGTTAGTGTGACCCCCACAAGCTAGCTCAATGTCTTCCCTCTAAGGATGGTAGCTGAAATAATCACAAAACACCCAGGTTGCTTTAGCCTGAATTGAGGCGACTGCATGAAAACTCTCTGAAGTTAGCCTACTCATGTTTGACCGGCGAGAGCCAACTTGAAAGTCTTCAATTCTGTGATGAATGACTCTTGCCATCTTTTCTTTGAAACGGCAAGATGATGTCAATCACGATTTCATGGATTACACTATTCCTCGCTTGATTTGGTGTGCAGTGACGGAGCCGTGAATTCTTATTAGGGAACCAAAACAGTCTCTTGATAACAATGTGTTCACAACCTATTCTGGACCGCACCCCGGGGTCCGCTAAACGATCGTATGAGTATCGTATAAGGAATCCTATACACATGGTCTTATACTTAGAACCAAAATTAAAATTGATCCCGTTTCAATAGACCTTATCAAACCATCTTCTCCTACACCATACCAGCTCAGGAACTAATTGAATAACAAAATCCAAATTTCAATAACCATGACAGTAACAACCTTTAAAATTCGTACAAAGAAAAACAGAGAGGAGGACTCACGTTGCTAAATTGGGAGAATCCACAGATGTTGCTTGACTGGACCTCCGAAATTTTGCCCTAATTGCGCAATGTCTGAACTTTTGCCCTAAATTGCTTGACTGAACTTTTGCCCTAATCCGAAAATCGGAATACCCAGCTGATGTTAATGGAAGACGCAGAAGCAAAATGGAAGAAAACAGAAAGAAAGGATAGAGAAGAGAACTCACTTTAAGGCCCAGCCGTGAGCAAGGGCTGATGAAGGAGGAACAAGGAAGGAAGAAGGAGGGAAAAAGAAATGGGCTCGGAGAAGGTAGAGGAAAAAAGAAATGGGCGCGCCTGTTTTCTTCTAAGTTTGTATTAATTAGTTAAGTTTTGTTGGATTTTCAGAAATGAGAAAAAAAAAAAAAAAATTTCAATTTGAAAACGTGTTTTCAAAGAACGTTTTCAACTTAGAAGACGCGGTTTGGAACCACGATTTCCCAAAATGTGGTATGCGGGTAAATAAGTTTGGAAATGGGGTAAACAGGTTATTAAGTTTTTAATTTGTATTATTTAGGGAAAAAACTCGAGTTTCGTGTGCCCTTTTTTAGAAATTTTCATTTCTTGCCGTAGTTTATTGTGTTGAAGTATTTTAATAAATTTTTTTTTATCTATTATGCAATAAAAAAAAATTCAAGCAATAATTTCTTTGTTATTGTTGGAGCGTTACAAGTACTAAATATTATTTTGCTATATGTCTCACTTATTGGTCCATAAGTGTCATTGCAAGTAATTTATGACAATAATTATTTGCACAATAATTTTTTATTATAAAAATTTATTGTGTCACTTAGTTAGACCTATATATAAAGGTTATTCTTCAAGTTTTTGCAAGAAAAGATTTTTTTTGTTTTTGTTACTAGCACTTTCATTTTCTAATCATATGGTAGAGCTTGTGTCTTAATTGACTTGATTTTTTACATTTTTCTAATCACATATCAATGTTTTTCTTAACTACAAGTCTTATTGCAAAGACAAATGTACAAAAGCTTATGATTTGTGATTGTGTTCTCAATTTTTTTATTATTTTTTTATATAAGGGAAAATAGTATTGATAAAGAGATAGAACACTTTATCATAGCACCTTATGGTGCTTCCACACAGAAGTACTTACAAAAACTATATTCTACTATCATGACATGCCATGATTTAAAAAAACAGTACTTTTCATAAGTTTCTATCAAGAGCTATCAACTATTACTTAACAAAAGACTAGGCTATTCAAAATAGGAACATAAGATTTAGTTTACCGTGTCAAGTCATGCACTGGTCTTGGTGGACGTTAATGCGTGCATGGCAAGCAAAAGTGACTAAAGACCTAGCTTCCTGTAATTGTGCCTTTGTAGCTCTGTCAACACTTACATGATGAAAAAATCTGTAACCATATAGCAAAAGTCATATATAATATCCGTGATTTCCTCACTGTTCGATATCTGGATCATTCGAGTGCGAGAACAATTGTTATGTTTCTGTTGCGCGAAGAAAGGTATTGAGTGAAACTTCAACTTCTCTCAAGTGGTGCAAACTTAGAGAAGTTACAGTAAAAAAGAGCTGGGTTGTTGTATCCTAGCGGAGGCGTGTAGGAACCTAATGCACCGGTAACGCAAACCGTTTTAAAGAGAGCGACCTAGTTCGCGTCTCAATCCAGTACTAATATACTTGTTTCTAAGGTGTTTAAGGTTGATCCTTTGAACCCTTGATGCAACCTCAAATGGTAAAAATAACATCAAATTTTGTACATAACGTGTTTTTCATCACAACTAAGAAGTAAAAATTTTCTTATGATTTTATGTACTCAATTCGTTTTATGTGACTTGCTTACATATATATTACATTAATTTTTGGAAACAATTTCCAAACATGTTGTACCCGTGGTATGGCTTCATTGCGTCCTCCGTCCTCCCTTGAGGGACTTGCATACTTCCATCTTATTGCTAGGCTTGGGTAGGCTCTCACGGTTTGGAGGTTGACAGTGGTTGTTGTGATTCGATCTCTCTTTAGTGCTCATCTCCGTTGATGATGGGTTTGCGTTCAGGTTCGGTGGTGCTCACCCCCTTCTTCTGATCTGTGGTGTGTGGTTTATGCTGTGTTGGTCAGAGGCAGTTGGGCGCGAGGCTCTGCAATGCTAGTGCTGGGGTGGTACGTCTAGTTGCGGTCTTCCTCCTGCCAAGATTCATTCTCCCTTCTCCTCCCTTCCCCCTGCCCCTCTTTCGGATTGATCACCTAATTAAGTTGGTGTGCTTGCTGTGAATTAGGTCTAGTGTGCACCTTAACTCCCTTCTGAGTGTTGGTCTGGCGTGGTGATTTAGTAGGGGTGGTGTGCGGTTTGCATGTTGTTATTCCATGACGAGGATGCAGCAGTTGTGTCCCTCTGATCGTCTCATGAGTTGGTGGTTGTTGCCATCCTGCGGTGAGGTTGGGTCTAGTACCGGAGGCTGGTCCCAATCGGTTGTGTAGCCTATTATGGTTGGCGGCAGTGCGGAGGATCAACCGTGGCTCTAGCTTTGGCCTTTGGGCGATGTGGTCGATGATTGTGATGTGCGCTGCTATGTTGGTCTATCGGTCAGCAGCTCCGCTTGGTGCGTGCACTGTTTATTTCTACTTTTCTGTGGTTTTGAGTACCCTGAGGGCTGTTGTCCTTGTTTACGATTAGTATCTTGATTCTAATAAACGATCGAGATCGAGAATCTTTTATGCAGGTAACATCGGTACAGGCTATTTAGTGTTAAACTGCCCTGATCTAAGGAAGTGCCGCTTTGGGAATACAATATCGATACTTTTTTTTTTTGTAATGTACTATCATACTACATGCTTATTGATGTTATGATTGGTGAAATTTTTATCCAAAGCCCAAAAAATAATAAGTGCAGCACGTGAAAGCAACACAGAGAAAGAGAGCACGACAATATTTTTTATTCACTGTGATCTGCATCCCCAAGGAAACTCAACTCCACTTCAGAGTTGGAGTCGCATGTGTGACCTGACATATCCATTGCTTTATGTTCACTCCTGCAACCGGCATTTTTCAATCACCAGCATTCTACGCTTCTGGGATGTCGGTACAGCTGAACTTGCATCCACGAGTCACTTGACCAAAAACATCTCTGCTGAAGTCATCCTGGATCGAGATGATTTTCACCTGATTCCCCAAGCTTAAGAAGAAATGGACACATCAAATGATCCTTAACGCATTCAGCACAAACACCTTTTCTTCAACCCAAGAAAATGAAAAAAAAAGGAACTCAACAAACAAAAATAATAATAGGAAACCCAGTATAACTACCCTGTTTGATAACTTGACACCTTAATAAACTTGGATGTCAACACCAGCAGTTCCTAGTTGATCAGTGCCCACAGGGCTTCCCAGCTTCTTCCTCGACAGTTTCAGGCTTGCATGTGAACGGAGCCAAATGCAGGAAAGCCTAGCAATAGCTGCCTCACTAGCAAATTGAACTCTACAAGCCAGGCTCAGCTCTGCCAACATGTCCTTACCCACTATACCTGAGTCGCAGCTCTCGTCATATCCATCAAGGTCTGATTCAGATACGAACACCACGGAGCCATCGTCAAATGCTCCCAATTCCAGTTTCGCTGGGACACCTAAAGATGTCAAAACCAAACTATTTGTGGAGCCATTGCTTTCAGCTCTTTTAACTCTGTGAAGATAGTAATCCTGAACAGCCTGCATTTGTCATGAACAGGCATGAGGCTACCAATATCCAAGTGTTTCAGAATTCTAACTTGAGACATATCATTTGGATAATCATCATGTAGAAATGCAAGCAACACCAAAATTCGATTGTAGGACAACAAAATAAGAATAACGAGGCAAGGGGTGTTATGCATAAATGTAGGAAGACTTTAAGAAGACCACAGCCAAAATCCCAGCAAAATGGCTCATATCAGGGGATTCCCAAGTTTTAGTGAACTATCAGAAACAAATGGCAACACATGCATGTTTTGAAGGGAATTAACAAGAAAACAAGAAGTGGGTTTTAAACGCTGAAAACTTCAAATAACAGAAAGATAACATAAAGTAAATTACAGCAAAAAACTGCAAAAGTAAGCAGTAGTGCTGACACTAACATCGCATAGCTGTAAGGCCCGAAAATAGCACCCCATACACATTGGTGGACCCAATAATACAATTAACAGCTTTTGCAAGTACGACAGCATAACTCCAACTGGACATGACTTTCTACCAGTCAAATTGAAAGAGTGTGCAACACTAACTAATGAATGACAGTAAGTCTCTGAAAAGCAGAAAACGTAATGCTAGCATGTGTTGGAATTAAGTGTACCTGCCACTGGGAAGAGGCTAAATGTACCCTAGGCCTGATGGACCTAACATACTCGTACGCAGCATGAGGAGTCATGCGCTTGTGTTCTACCTGTTTAAAAGTACAAAAATCATTGCAAATGTATGTCTTACAAGGCAGAATGATTTTTCACTTAAGGATCTCAGTTGTGATTCATCATACCAAATAACAAAGAACAATGGTTGTGCTGCGCCCCCGACCAGCCTTACAGTGGACATAAGTTGTTTTACCACAAGATGCATTCCCTTCACAAGTCCGAATTTAAAAGCAAAGTTACTAACGAAAACGATTTTAAATTGACAAGCTGCCATTAGATAATGTCTGTTCTTACAAAAAAGTAAAAATAATTTCTCCAGGAAAATGCTTCACTGTGATCAATAACTTCATTTATCAGACAGTGTGAAAAGAAAAGGATGCAACTAAATCGAACTCCCCATATGGGACCTGCCCTAAACATTCCACCTTACTGAAATTCAAACCCAGGACCATTACCAAATACCCTAGCTTTCAGATTGCATCACAAAATAGACTAGAAAAACGAGACATGTCGAAAATTCCTTATTTGGTCTTTCTAATAAGTTGATGGCATGGATGATGCAACATGCATTGCGAGTGCCAAAAGTTGGCCATAAAACCGACGGGTGACTTAAATCATCATTTCTGACGACTTTATCTTCCTAACATGGCCCAAAATGATGTAGCACAAATACCTCTATGAGCCCTATAACAATTGGTCCTCCTACTTACCATACTACAAAAGAACAAACACAATCCTTCGCGAACAACAGGAGGCCGCAAGAGCTATTTCATAGGAGAATCCTTTGCAACAAATGGTGCAAGAAATCTGAGAACATCCCTTGGGNAGAATATTTACCATGAATGAAATCTACAGCCTGGCAAATATGACCATAAGATGGAGCATATACATAATCTCTTGTAGAAATAACCAAATGTTCAATGCTATGCGCCTACAAGAGAAATAAGCGTACATTCAGAAACAAAAACATAAGTGACTCCAAGTTGAATATTATCAAAGAGAATTGACATTATTTTGGGGAACTGAACACTTTCAAATACACTGGCTCTCCACTGCACGCCTCAAAATTAGCAGGTTCAAAGACTGGCCAGCTTCAAGTTAGCCCCCATGACAGCTTCAAGTTAGCCGCATGAGCTAAGTGTACATGCAACTACTGGAAGCAATCTAGCCGTATGTATATCTTTTTTCTGCTTTTATATAGTCATTTTAACATTCTACTCCGCAATTTCAAAAACAATAAAACAAAAGGAACACAATGCTGTGACAATTACTAGGGAACTGACAGTAAGCATTCTTACATGAAATAAAGATGTTGGGACCAAAGTCTCATACGGCTCGTTCAAGGTAACCACTCCATAAACACCAAGTTCCTTCAAGCACGGAACGTCAGTAGGAAATGGCACAGCACCTCACAATATGTACTGATGACAGGAAAATGTTAGTACCGAGAGTTTACATAAACACATCAAATGCTATGACCATTCTAGACGTAGAAACCAGATACCTAAACCATGACAAACCTATGAACTATATATGGCCAATCTGGCCCTCTCATCACAAGAATAGTCGAGATGGAGAGTCATGAAAAACACTCCAAACTCATGCCCTGCCAATGTAAGAGTGATGCCAGCTAAAAGGGTGCCCCCACCACGAGTCAATTTGGTTTCTCATTGAACAGCATATACCGATCAGGTTTTCTGAGCTTATGAGCACCCAAACTAGTGACAGATTAAATTACTAAATTTGAACTACTGTGAGTGACCAATCCACGGAAAGAAAAGATTCCCTGCAGAGCAGTATATGTTCTTGCACATACTATACATGCAGGAAAAGAGGCTCTCCAACGCAATTTTGCAACCCCGACGAATCTACAGTATCCACAACTAATTAGTTGCATAGGCCAATGATATTTCCCGATAACTAAGCACGATGATTAGTCTCAAATTCCGGGTCTTGCACCATACAAGAGATTAAAAATAAAACACACGCATACACAAAACAACAGCCATAAAACAAAAATGCTGAGCACTGTCTACTACACAAGGCCCAAAATGCTTTATTTCAGTAATGAAATTTGATAAGGCTTTACATCTACACTACCAATTCAAGAAGGATTTAAGTATGCGGGCCCTAAACAACTCTAGAAGCCAGCCCCCCTAAGTATACACATAAATAATACTCTTAATGACATGCTCTACAGCATAGACCCCACGAGGATAAAATAAGGTGAAGCCAAATGAGTACAACCATCACAGTCTAAAAACTGAGTAAAACTTGGTGAATTGTCGCCATTGCTAAAGCCTCAAAAAGTCAATACCTACCCTTGAATGCAACAATTTATAAATATTGACTCAGTCAAGTCCATCCCAGACTCCCAGTTACAAGAATTGAATAAATTTATGTAGTACATCATCAACCCTAGAATTCTTACCCAAACAAAAACGTAAATGCATATATTATGCAAGTCCTTCCTCTAAATTGCTCAATACAACAAAGCCTATCGAAACAACCTGCAAACTTAGTTGAACGGAAGCTCAAGCACATTTATGAGTAGCTTATAATAATTAACATAAACAAATAAAGATAAAAGCAAAAAAACTGTCAAACAAAAGTTTTGTGCATGCATATATACCTGATCAACCCTATCCCACCAATGAAACTCGGCCTGAATCTTGTTCCTCACGACATTGTACAGCAACGTCGGATAAAAAAGTGCGCGAGCCCCCGCTCCAACCAAAACCCGCTTCGCATCCAAAACAACAACGCTGCCACCATCACCATCACCAGACAAAACCCGCTTTGCATCCAAAACAAGAATGCCGCCACCATCATCATCACCGGACAAAACCTGCTGCTCCGCATTCTTCAATTCTTCCTCCTTAATCTCCTCGATATACATCTCTCCCAATCACAATCAACAGTATTCAACAAAAAAACTACTCTTGCAACTCTAACTATTAACAAACCTCGAAATTGAACTCTAGTCTCGTCAAACTCCAACAAATAGCGAAAATTCACGAATCAAGACCAACAAAAGCATTCAAACAACGGAGTTATCATAGAAATTAGTAAATTACTCAGCTGAAACAACGATTAAGTAACCATTTCACGGCAAAACGAACGGGAAGCGGTGAGAAACGATGTCGAGTGGAAGGGAATGGAATGGAATGGGATGAAACCCTAGATTTGAATCACTGGGCAATGGATCAGTGGAATTGAAGCAATGGAAATGCTTTATATGCGTTGTTGGTGGTGGTGGGTGGTGGTGGTGTTGTGTTTGTGGTTACTTGCAAGGTGAGGGGAGGGGAGGGGAGTTGTTCTCTCTCTCTAGAAAGTCACACACACACTCTCTCTCTCTCTCTCTGCCTTTCCTTTTCTCTCAACAAACTCTGCAAAACCAACTAAACGCTTCTCACTTTGTGTGTGTTATAATTAAATAATTAAATAATATAAGTGGAGAAGGTAGTTACTAGAGTTTTTTTCCTAAATAATACAAATTAAAATTTTAATAACCTGTTTACTCCCTTTCCAAACTTATTTACCCGCATACCACATTTTGGGAAATCGTGGTTCCAAACCGCGTCTTCTAAGTTGAAAACGTTCTTTGAAAACACGTTTTCAAATTGAAATTTTTTCCGTTTTAGCCTCATTTCTGAAAATCCAACGAAACTTAACAAAATAATACAAACTTAGAAGAAAACAGGCGCGCCCATTTCTTTTTCCCTCTACCTTCTGCGAGCCCATTTCTTTTTCCCTCCTTCTTCCTTCCTTGTTCCTCCTTCATCAGCCCTTGCTCACGGCTGGGCCTTAAAGTGAGTTCTCTTCTCTATCCTTTCTTTCTGTTTTCTTCCATTTTGCTTCTGCGTCTTCCATTAACATCAGCTGGGTATTCCGATTTTCGGATTAGGGCAAAAGTTCAGTCAAGCAATTTAGGGCAAAAGTTCAGACATTGCGCAATTAGGGCAAAATTTCGGAGGTCCAGTCAAGCAACATCTGTGGATTCTCCAATTTAGCAACGTGAGTCCTCCTCTCTGTTTTTCTTTGTACGAATTTTAAAGGTTGTTACTGTCATGGTTATTGAAATTTGGATTTTGTTATTCAATTAGTTCCTGAGCTGGTATGGTGTAGGAGAAGATGGTTTGATAAGGTCTATTGAAACGGGATCAATTTTAATTTTGGTTCTAAGTATAAGACCATGTGTATAGGATTCCTTATACGATACTCATACGATCATTTAGCGGACCCCGGGGTGCGGTCCAGAATAGGTTGTGAACACATTGTTATCAAGAGACTGTTTTGGTTCCCTAATAAGAATTCACGGCTCCGTCACTGCACACCAAATCAAGCGAGGAATAGTGTAATCCATGAAATCGTGATTGACATCATCTTGCCGTTTCAAAGAAAAGATGGCAAGAGTCATTCATCACAGAATTGAAGACTTTCAAGTTGGCTCTCGCCGGTCAAACATGAGTAGGCTAACTTCATAGATTTTTCATGCAGTCGCCTCAATTCAGGCTAAAGCAACCTGGGTGTTTTTGTGATTATTTCAGCTACCATCCTTAGAGGGAAGACATTGAGCTAGCTTGTGGGGGGTCACACTAACGGAGATCTTGATCTGTGAGAGCAGCCTAAATAGAAGACGGGGACTCCCCCATGGAAAGGGGTACCAAGGGCGGAGGGAACCATGTGTCTTTCCAAATACTAGTCACTTGACCATTCTCAAGAACGATTAAGGAATGGTCCGATATGAAAGACTTTATGAATGGTCTTATAAGACACAATGAAGGAGTACTTACTTGTCTAACCCTTTTGAGGAAGACATTATCCTGTAATAGGATCGTATCATAAACCAACTAGCATTTATTAACTGAGTTTTGAGACTTGCGAAACTTTGATTTGGTGAAACTCGACCGATTTTTTTCTTATTATTATTTAAATCAGACTTGTCTTTAATTCAGAGAAATCCCTAGTTTCGCTAACTAAGGTATGCATTAACATGGTGGAAGTTTGGTAGGTTGGTATCGCCATTGCCACGAATCTGATCAAGGTGATCCTCCTTTAGAACCTTCACTCAGTTATAGCTACAAAAGCCTTGAATATTTAATGTACCATACGTTCATTATTTTACCTAGAGTAAAAAATTTATACTTACTTTTAACAAACAGTAGTCTTATATGCATACTTTTATACTAACCGATGACACTCGTCTTCTTATACCTATGCATTGGAGGAAAATTTCTACTCCTAAATTCACGACGAACATTAAAAGGTAATATGTTGATAGTAGCACCTTCGGTGACAAATTTTTAGCAACATTTTTTAGCGTAACTAATTAGTCTAAATGATAGCTGTGAGTGGGTCCTATAACTTGAGTACTTAACCTATGTAAACCGCCCTAAGACCTCGCTCTCTTCCTCTATATGAAGCTGCGAAACCTTAATAAACCAAGCGAAACTTACAGGCTTCACGATCACAGCCATCTCGACATGTTGACGGTCAGATTTTCATTTTCATTTCTTGTTCTTGTTACTGTCATGTTCATTCTACGCTTGTTTATTCTCTTGAATCTTTCTAGTTCATAATGCTTGGATATCTTCTAGGGTTGTTCTTGCACAACATGATCGCAGTGCATTTTTACGTGTTAACTGTATGCCTCTTCATTCTAGGGTTCTACATGTTTGGTCATGTTAAAGCTCAAAATGGTTTGTGTAATTGCGTCCGTCAAGGATTGAAATTCGACCATGATCAACAAAAGTTTCACTTGTCTCAGTATTATGAAACATTAATATATCACGAGTGCAAATCTTTCGAGGCTTAAGGTGTAGACGTACAATTTATAAACATCTTGAATTTGTGATCCATGAATCTTACCTACGTGATTTAGATAAGAAAAAATGATAAAGAAACCATGAACCGAGGTTTGCGTGACATATGGATTTCTTTTGCGTAACCCCTTAGCACTTAGTGCGCGCTCAAGTAATTTCCTCTTTCAAGAACAAAAATAAAAACTCGTTAGGATAATTATGATTATAAAAATCACTTGCTTAACTTAGTTATAAGCTGTGAATAGAACTAAATATCTATCGACTCTCAACTTAGCAATCCCCAGTCAACTTGAGTCCACTTAGCAATCTATGCCTTAAGACACTTCTATAGAACAGAATCTCTTATTTGGATAGACTAGAAGTCTAATATTGGAACCTTCAAGTACTGATCAGGACTCTCAAAAACTTTTTGGTTTTGAGTAATCCTTCCTTTAATCATGCTCTCTTGATCAGTTCGTTTTGCTTACTACATTAATATGACAGCAAACGCCACAATGAAACTGTGGTAATGTCCGTAGTTATCAATATCGTATGAGTATCAATAGGATTCCTTATGCGTGTGTATCACATAGAATAATCTTATGAAGGTTTAATTACTGAATCGCTTCCCAATGGTATGGCAGCATCCCAACAAGTGATGGTTCTCTGCTGCAACAAAATCTGCTTTGTGAAGAATGTCATACATGGCATGCACCTAGAATTCCCTTCCATACACTATTTTCTAATTGACCTGCCATTTGATAATTATATAATATGTAATGACAACATGAATACAACGGATATCTAAAAGAACTATCATGTAATGACAACATGAATACAACAAATATCTAAAAGAAGTACCTTAAAAGTAACTAAAGTTTGTGAGTCGCGGGGAATGAAAAGATATACGTGCTTTGGGATCTTTTGTTCGTATTTTTCTCATCTAGTTTATATCTATGTAACCCCTCTTTGTCCTTTCTTTAAGGCTAATAATGAGTCTGCTACCATTGTAGGGTGTAGGGATAGTAAGATGAACGCCAAAAGGCTTTCTCGCATTTTACTTAGTTGTTTCTTTCTTATCATCGTCGTTGCTCCCTACGTATATTAGACGCATGATCAATTTTTTTAAAATGTGAACTCAATGAAACCAGCTAAACATGCGCAAATGGACTCTAGCAAAGCCTGAGTAAGATCAACTATGACAATGCTCCACCTACAGAACCTTATTCCAAATGATAGCATGCCTTACTTTTATCTGTATGCTAACTTTATACCTCATTTGTACCACTTTTCTATGTACCTGGTTTAGTTTATGACTAAGTATTCAAAACATAAATGTGTCCCTTTCTTTTTCATTTCTCCCCTTCTAATATCTCTCATGGTTATTTTCTTTCTATTAGCATTACATCTCTCTAACAATGAGAGTACAATCTAAGTTGGGTAATAAACTCATAGCTTTTTGGCATGTGTTCTTTACAACCATACATTTCGTGATGTATTGATGATTTTTGAGCTTATCTCTCTACTATGGATTAACGCTTTGCAGAAAAGTAGTGAAAATGTGTAGAAACATGTTTAAACAAGTAGACACTTTTTATGTAGAGAGATGTGTAGAAACATGTTTAAACAAGTTACACTTTTAATGTAGAGATATATAAATATATGGTTTAACCATGATTTCATTTTCAGGTTGCCAACCTCAACCTATATGCTGTTGCGCTAATGAACAGACTGATGTAGAGCATTCTCATCAATTGCTATTGGATGGTGCTCTATTAGCATATTTCATCTTGGAACTAAAGAGCCAAGGTTCGCCACAAATTCTTACTCTTTACTTCTAGTTTATTGACGGGGTGCTATGTTTTGAAGTTTATTTTTTATGTTTTTGATGCACTATCATTCGTCGTGCCTTACTTTTAAGTCAGGTTTCCTTTCTTCCCTTTTCTGCTGTTTACTTCCGTTTGCTTGAAGAGGAGTAGAGTTGAATGTGAGCATGTACTTTTGAAGTGAAAATTCCAACAAGTTTAAAATGCATGTAATTTAAGCAGGTAAGGAACCCACATTTTGCATTTTGATTAGAATTAAAGGTTAAGAAACAAAAAAGTACATATTGAAGCTTTGAAGTTTGGAAGCTGTACTACAAAGCTGCCTTAACATGTCAGTCATCTAGGCTTTATATAGGCTATAACAACCACTAGTATAGCCTCCTTGTGTGCTGATTTAGGTAACCCTTCAATGAAATCCATGGAGATGCTACTCCATAATTGATTTGGGATAGGTAAAGGCTGCAACAATCCAGGATAAGCTACTGTTTCATGCTTGCACCTTTGACATATATCATACCTTTTAACCCATTCTTTGACATCACTTCTAAGAGAAGGCCAATGGAATGTTGCTGAGACTCTCTTGTTATTGGGTTATGATCCTGAATGTCCCGTCGCTAGTCCAGAGGAATGCATGGTTTGAAAAATATGCTCCCTTAGTTTCCCTTCTTGCCCTATACATATCCTCCCTCTGTACCTTAGAATGTCCTGTTCATATGTGAACTCAGTGGTAGCAAAGGGGTCCAATGTAAGGAGTTGTATCTGTTCTTGTATATCAGGATCTCCTGAGTAGCTGTCTTGGACCTCTGTTAACCAAGCTGGATTGATATGTGAGATGGCTTGACATTCCTCATTGTCTTCATTCCCACTTGGCAGCCTAGATAGGGCATCTGCGGCACCATTTTCACTACCTGCTCTGTATTGAACTGTGAAGGTAAACCCAAGCAGCTTGGAAAGGCATTTCTTTTGGAGTAATGATGTTACTCTCTGCCCTAACAGGTATTTAAGACTACGATGGTCTGTCAAAATTGAAAATGGTTGAATGCTTGAGTAGGTGTGCCAGTGCAAAACTGCCTGGACTAAGGC